>NW_026509373.1:0-13915 GCF_026875155.1 Cherax quadricarinatus
AAAAGAGAAAACCCCCCACGTGACAATACACAGAACCAGAAACAAAATTGGGTCAGAAGCTATACTAAGGACGTGAGATGTTCAAGTGCAAAGGACAACAACCTCAGTACAACGCGAAAATCCTAACTATACAATGTTCTGTGAACAGAGTTCTACGAACAAACAAGAAAAGGGAACAAAAAATCTGCCCCCCACCAAGGAGTCAGAGCAAGGGGAACTTCACGTGAGGTAGGAAAATCCCCCCTCGATCACGTTACCCCCGGGGACGCACAGTCAGAACCCGGGCATATAACGACGACAAGCGATAATTACAGTAGTTTGACAACAAGATTGAACGAGCACATATTATTACACCAAAAACAACAAAAAGTCAAAAAGAATAAACGTCAAAAAATAATTAAAGTCATACATTTACGATTTAGCTATTTCGCAAAATAAGCAATATAAAATTATAAAAAAAGGGTAAATACTTATATAACATAATAATCTTTGAAAACCCATTCGGGGTTGCAACACACATCCACTTTTTTTTTTTTTCAATCCCCCCGTTCCTCTAAAAATCTTACATTCTGATTTACTTCTAACCCTCTCAGTAATATTTTCTAATGTACCTTTATTAGGTATACCTAATAAGCTTACTCCCCATCATTTTTTTTTACACTTTTGTTCCATTTCTTTTATAGGAGGGAATAGAAATACTCTCCGAAAATCTTGGTAACCTTCCCTTCATTCAAGTATTTAAAATTTTGACAAACTCCCCAAAAACTGTATCACAGAAGATTTTTAATATGCTATTAAAAACCCAGGTTTCCCAAATGGCCTGTTCCCCCGGGGGTGTAATGGGAGCAAATAAACACAGCAGAAAAAGTTTAGATTTATTTTTCCTTCACCAATTTAGAAACGCAATAGTACACTATGTAAAGTGTAAGTATAGGCACCCAAAGGGTAAGCAAGGCAGAAATAGAAGCCACAAGATAGCAACCGTGCTTAAACCACCCTCTGAATGGGAATAAAAGGCAGACGGAGAGCGGTACCCACATAACCCTGCATTCCCAAAAACCTCTTCTTATTGGCTAAAACCCCGGGTCACTGTTAAATGACGGGGCCCCTCATACCTTTTAAAACCGGGTTTCGCGGGTTGGGGAGATAGCCTGAAATGGGGTGTGTACATGCGCCGAAAAAAGGTTACTACTCTTTGCTTGCCACCCCCCCCCCGAGAAGGCTCAGATTAAAGGCTGCCCCCTCCCATGGTAACCCGTGCCACCATCACAAATAAGGGGCCCCGCCTTTCCTCTCCCCATCCAACTCTTAGATGAGCTCAGTTTTTTTCTCGTACCAAAACCCAAACCCTAAACTTAAGTGAACAGCATCAGACGGACATAGGTCCAAGATACAGGGGACGGTAACCCCATCCCCTCACAAAAAAAAAAACCCCCACACCGGGGAAAATAAAAAAAAAAGAGCGTGAAAAGGGGTTCCACAAATAACATCTAACCTAAATAATTAAAATTTTAGACTCTAAAAAGTCTGCCAAACATTTTTTCTTCCGGCAATTATTTAATGAAATTATTTGGCTGCAGCCTTAGCCCCCAGTGCATAAGCTTGTGTTGGGGTTCTTCAGGTTTGGGGAGATATACTAGGTTGTGTCACTGAGACTGTGACCCCCTGCGATGTCGGGCCCACATAAACACCCAAAATGCTCCAAAGCCAGTCCCCCACATGGGGGCTTTTTTTCAATGGTAAATAACCCTCTGTTGGCGGAACTTGGCTGAAAAGTATCTACAGGCTGCAACCCCTTGTTCCCGATTTTAATAGACTCCCCCAACCCCCAGACTCCAAGCAAAACCTTTAAATAAAAAAAGGGTTTGGGAGAAGCTGGGACAAGAGAAAGGGGGGCAGTCACAATAATTTTTTCTTTATTAAAAGCATTTGTTAATTTTTCTGGGGTCCAAATTAAAAGGGGAATTTTGGACTGGTAAGAGAGGTAAGGGGGCTACAATACGAAAAATTCTTACGAATCTTCTGTAAAATCCTATCGCCTGGAAACTTTTGAAGAGATTTCCTATCATGAAGGAATGGATAACTTTTAGAAAAATTTAGCAATTTTAGGTGCAATTTACCACACCTACTTAGGCCAAAAAAAAGTGACGGGGCCCCGGGCCAAAGGAAGATTTAGAAAAATTTAAAACTGTTAAATGGGAACTCTTAAAGGGCTAAAACAGAGCCTTAAGTCAAAGTAGGGTTGTCCCAAGTAAGACACCAAACAATATCATCTGGTTACGCGCGTCCCTTTAAAAGACCTTTAATCGCCTGATGGATAAGTTTCTGGAATGAAGGGGGGAATTTTTCATTCCGAAGGGGGTAATGGTTTAAATGACCCCTGGAATTCAAAGGGCGAGATTTCCTTCCCCTTATCTGTAAAAGGTCCTGATAGTAGCCTTTAAGGGAGATCAAACTTGGACACAAAAGTACCCTTTACCCACAAAGTCAATTATGTCATCCGACGGAAAGGGTAAGCACCCTGTAATTGTGACCTCGTTCACTTACGGTAGTCTGTACACATACGAAACCCTCCTCGCCTTTCTTCACAGGATGCACGGTGAACCCATGGACTAATGACCCTCCACTAAACCAAAACTTTTAAAACTTTACTTTTCGAATAGCCTTTGTTTTGGATACTCTGTAGGGGGGGGTTTAATTGGTTTTAAAGATTTCCCCCAATCTACATCTGATAACCTAACGTAATTTTTTTTTTCGGCACATCCAAAAAAATATTAGGATATACTGAAAGAAGCTCGTTAAATTTGTTGTTTGGGTTGCTGTTCACAAAGTCCACTAGGGATTGACCAAGCTTCGTTGCCCAGCAAAAATTTTCGTTTGTATTTGGCTGGGAAAAATGTTTGCCCCAACAGTGGTCTTCACTTTGATAACAGAAAATTTCAGCGTCATTTAATACGACGTAAATTCCGTCCTTACCCAAAAATGCTGTATGAACCAACGAGCCCAATGCGTTCGGGCCACCTTAAAGGCCGACCTGTTTTCGACTTTCGAAAAATTGTTTGGGTTCGGCCTTTAAAGGGGTGAAAAAACGTACTGCTTTCTGTAAACAAAAATTTTTTACAGAAGGGCAAAAATGCCTCCTTCTTTTTCCCCTATATATTCAAAACTTGCGAATGTCTTTTTCCCCTATTTCTCAAGTTTGATTTTTCCCAGCCAAGTGCCAACGACGCTGATTCACCTGGGACAACCCGGGTGCACAACGACCATTTTGCTCCGTGGTGTACTCTTCCCCTGCGAGAACATGGGAGTTTTTCCCCTCCCCGTAAGGAGGGTTGAGGGGCCATCTCTTCTTCAAAAGTTTGTCAGCAATCAGTGAACGCAGTTGACACTGTGAGAGTGCATTTTTTTAAAAAAGCCAAGGGAACAGAAATTTTTCCCAACAATGCTGTGGGGAAAAATTTAGGTGGGTTATGAAAAGTATAGCCAACCAGACGTCTATCGTCTAGGGGGCATAAGTTATTCACTAGCACGTACGATTGCGAATACCCCCAAGTAACACGTTTTGCAGAACACCTTAGTATGCACATCGATTGCAAAATACGCATACAAGCAAACCGACAAAAAATTCTCCCACCAAAGGTATAACAACTGACACGCAAAATTTTGTAAAGCAATGCCAGACGTAATGTTCAAAAGATTGACCTTTCGAACACACACCGAAAAAGCTAGTGCGAGCTTTGAACACACACAATAGCAAGGCTGATCAAAAAAGCAATGACACGAAAATTCGAAAAGAAAGCCAGACAGAAAGCGCACATGTTCCTGTAGAGCTTCACCCTAAGCTCACCCCGTTTCCAAGTTCCATCCAGACCCCCGGAAAGGGCCCCCCATATTAAACCCGGTTTCCAAATGGCCTGTTACCCCCGGGTGAAATGGGGCAAAATAAACACAGCAAAAAAATTTAGATTTTTAACCTTACCAATTTGAACGCAATATGTACACTATTACAGTGAAAATGTAGTGCACTCCCCCGGAAAAAGGGCAGAAATAAAGCCACAAGTGAAACCCGTGTTAAACCCGCTCTAGAAGGGGAATGACAAGGGCAAAAACGGGAGAGGGTACCCAATAACCTCTGCGATTCCCCAAAACCATCTTCTTATTGGCGAAAACCCGGTCACTATTGAACGACGGGGCCCCATCATCAATTTAGCAACCGGGGGTTCGCTGGTTGGGGGAGATAGCCGAAAATGGGGGTGTGTAAAAGCCCCAAAAATAAAGGTTAGCCCTTTTTTGCATGCCACATGACAAATGATAAAAAAGTTTAACCTGACAACATTAACAAAATTTTATTAGAACCGTTTCTCACGCACCGACTTGTCAGTCCATTGTACGATTGGCCAGAAAATTCGTCAAAAACGAATGTAACAGCTCAGTCGAAGGGGTAGATCTGGACCTGGGTGCTGCGATTCCACATCCCACCCCCAATGTACCCCCGGACCCCACAAGGTATAATTTATACTTCAGCTGGGTAATTTCACATCTTCAGGTGATTAATTTTTTAGACTTGCCTAGATTTCTTTGTTAAAAATAAAAATTAATTTTTTGTTTGGGCATTTCAAAAAACCCCCTTGTGTGTGTACTCTGTGTGTGTGGTGTGTGGTGTGTGTGTGTGGTGTGTGTGTGTGTGTGTGTGTGTGTGTGTGTGTGTATGTGTGTGTGTGTGTGTGTGGTGGTGTTGTTGTGGTGTGTGTGTGTGTGTGTGTGTTTTGGGGTTTTTGGGGAGGGGTTTTTCCCAGTTTCTGAGTATATTTTTGGAGATTATTTTATGGGCTACAATTTTTAGTTTTATCCAGAGATAAACCCCTTTTCCTAAAAAAAAAATTCTAAAAAATGCCCCTTTAAAGTCCAGAGGATACAGTATAACATAATTCTCTCTCTTTTTTAAATTTTTTTGCCACTGTCAAAAGTTTTTGGAGAAGGAAAATAAGATTTCTAGTTTTTTTTATCTCGATTTTTACCACTAAACTTCTTTCATAAACTCCCTTATTCCGTATCTTTACTTTCCTGTTTTTGGTTTTACTCCCTGCTCTGTTTTTTAACATCCTCCTTCCCCTCTCCCACCGCTTTTTTTCTGGAGTTTATCTGGAGTTACCTGGAGGTGATGGGGGGTCAACGCCCCCGAGGGTCGGCCCCTGAATCAGCCTGAAGTATCGATGGGTAAGATTAAGTGGGAAATTTTCTTTTTTCCTTATTTAAATTTCTTCTGTCTACTTCACTAAGGAACAAACCACATCAATTTCACTACAAAAGTTTGTATGAAGATCCAGCTCCTGTCCCCCCCGCCATTGCTTTTAAAAAACCATAACAACACTTACAGATTTTACCACGATCTGAATGGTTTTAATATATTGATAACCGTATTCAGAGGGATGTCGCAGGGACCCCTTTTTGAGCATCACCACTGAAGTCTCGAAGCCCGCGACGATTTCATTGTCTCATGGTACAAACCATCGGGGTGTGGAATTTTCACAGGGGAAACTATCACATAAAATAGGGGAACAGCTATTGCAAATTATCTAACTACCACCCCTACGCCCCCACCCCTCTACCGCCACCATGCAACATCCCGCAACCAAATACATCATCCCCATCACATCAACCACTACCACTTGCGTACACGCCTCCACTTTACCATTATGTGATCACCTCGCCACCACCATCACTACCACCCCCCTGCCAAAACCACAGACACATCACCCCCTCGTCACCATCACCACCGCCCACCAGGTACCGATATCCACAGAAAAAAAAATGAAAAATTTCAAGTCCATTTTCCCCCTGCCTGTCTTTTCCTGCCGCATACTTACCCGCATACCCCTGTTGCCGCATCCGGGGTGTTTGCCTGCCTCCTGCCTTTCCTGTAGCATCTGCTCGGCAGGCAGGGAGGCAGGCAGGCAGCAGGCAGGCAGGGAGGCAGGAGGCAGGCTGGGAGCAGCATTACGCTACTTGTTACACTTATCATCCTGCCCACTCTTAGTTTTTTCCAATTTGATCCAGAGTGCAATACGTTCTTCCTGCCCGCTCCTCCATCTTTTTTCAAGTTACCCGACAAATGCATTTTTACATCGTAAAATGCGACCACCGTTCCCTTTTTTTTGCTTTACTATTTTGCCCTTCATAAAAATAATTTTTTTTTTAAAAGATATTCCACTCTAAAGACATACTCATGTTGCTTAAATGCTGCCTTCCCCATTCTTTACCTAAATAATTTTCCCATTACTTTCATTTGTATGGAAGCGGGGGATTGGCCCATGGTTTTTTCTCTGTTCATTTCTTAAATAGTGAAATCCATTCTTTGTATTCCCCGCTCGTCAAATTTCCCCTTTACAGACTGTTGCACATCCCCCGTCCCCCTTTGGGAACACATTTTCAGGTATAATTTGACGAACCCAAAGGGACCCAGCTCATACTAGTTTCATTGCACCTTACACTATTTTTGGTACTGTCCCGTACTGGTGGGGGACTATTTCACTTGTACACCCTTTTTCTCCTCTTTTTCTTTACAGAGAAAAAATCTCTTTTAATGTTTGTTCACCCCATAAACGCCTTAATTCCTTCATAATCTTATCCCAGGTCTTTTACCAGCGCTTCCTTCCGATTGAGTGTAGCAATTCGTTTTCGTTTTATTTTGACTTCTACTGTTAAAGGGCATTTTCAATTTGGGGGGATAATGGCTTAAAAAAAACCAAGATGAGGAAAAGACGAAAAACAGCTTTTTCAGAAGCTTTAGACAACTTCCACCCCCACGCCCCCGCCCACGCCCACTTCTGGTGCTTCTGAAATGTTAAGTCTTCCGAGCATCTTACATTCGGGGCAGACAAAATGAAGGTAGGTAGAAAGTTGGGGCAACTTTAAAAGAAGTAAAGAATACCCCTACAGCAAGTAAAAATTGA
The DNA here is from genome assembly GCF_026875155.1 of Cherax quadricarinatus. NCBI lineage: Eukaryota > Metazoa > Arthropoda > Malacostraca > Decapoda > Parastacidae > Cherax > Cherax quadricarinatus. The sequence continues at coordinate 6,954 of NW_026509373.1, forward strand.
GGTAAAAAAGGGGTTTATTACGTCAACGAGGGGAAAAAAAAAAACAAAAGTAATTAACTTTCTAGAGTGCAATGCAGGTGACAGTTGTGGGAAAAGCATATTACAAATACAGTTATGGCTTATTAAAAAAAACATTTCGGGGAGAAGCACTTCACCAGCCCTATAAAAAGAGGCATTTAAGTGGTTTATAGATGAGTGACACGACGCCCGAAAGTAGTCAACTACGACAAGAATACATGATGTACTAGGGATCATGATTACTTTGCATGTGAACTTCCCTGTCAGGAAGCGAAACGTCTCTCCAAAGGACACTTTGTATGCCATGGGCTTTTCATCAACTATTCGGGTTAAAAACCCCTTGAGTAATGACTGCCCCTCTTCAAATATCCTAAGTTATAACGGTTTATTACGTTCCGCAATAACAAGCGGTTCCCCCACTCACATCCATGAGTGAAAACCAAAAAAATTAAGCACTCCTAGCTTCCGGGTAGTTAGTGATACCACTGAACTTCCATATGAACTCCCCTTAGTGTGACTGAAAAGTATTGGAAATTGAACCACGTACTAACCTTTCCATACGTATACGTTTTGGATTACCCCTTTTTAAAAGTATTTGCGAGAATTGCACTATTTAAAACTTGATAATCACGTGTTAATTTAAATTAAACCCTAACCTTCTGCCATTTGTCTCTAAAATAATGGTGCGTTCATCATTGTGTAAACGGGCAAATCATCAGGTTAAAATGATTAACGATCATAAAAAATTAGGAAAGGTTAATCGGGTTTTCTGTATGTACTTTAATCCTTAAATTTAAAAAGCAGAAAATACTAATTTTTAGCAGACACACGCTCTTATTTTTTTGAATTTTACAAATAAAATGAATAGGGAAAAAATAGTTAATTTATTTAAAAATTTTTTAAATTTTTTCAAAAACTGTCTTTGAGGACAATTGTGTTGGAGAGGGCTGAGCAACTAAGACCGCTCCAAATCATTGCCTCAAAGTTTTCACCCCCTCCTCATAGCTTCCAAGATGACTTACCTTTTTCCCTGCCTCGCTTTTTTGTCCCTGTGTCTCCATGGGAAAAATCTAAGTTTTTTCTACCGTTATCATGTCCTCCTAGTGCTTCTCTCTTTTCTAGATTGTCCTTTTAAATTTTCCAAAGGGTTTTTCGTATTTTAACCCCCTCAATCGGAACCATGCTAGTTACAACCCATGACTTTCCCGCAGCTCTGAATGTTGTCACCACGAACACTATCTATGCTGCTGCGCTGCTGCTCGCTGCGCCTGCGCGCTGCTGCTGCTATGGGGGTGGCCCCCCCTCTTTACTGGTTTTACTAGGGCCCCTCCCGCTCCATGAGCTTTATCATACCCCTTCTTAACGCTACTATGGATCCGCCTCCCTACATCCTTTTGACGTTCCACTTCCTGCAACCCCGTGGTTTAAAAAATACTTCCTGATATCCCCCGACTCATCTATTCTTGTTTTTGTTCCCACCAGACTTTCAAAAACATTTGACAAATCGATAGGCGTAATACCCTAAAAAAACTGCTAAAGGAATCGGGAAAGTGGGGGGATGATCTTCAACTTCCTAACAAATCGAACCAAAGGTAGTGGTCAACAGAGTTAAAAACGGGGGCGCCTATGAAGGCTCTTTCCCCAAAAGGGACAGTACTCGCCCCCCTTATTCCTTATCCCCATATCAGACTAAACAGGATATACACCACAGCACCTATCCCGGATGATATAGGATTGCATGAGGTGTCATCTGCTGGGACGCGTTAACCCCAAGAAATATAAAAAAAGTTTTCCCCGTGGGGAACGGGAAAAAATATGATGTTCAATGAGGCAAATTTCCAACTACTCCTTATGGAAAACGGAGGGATAATAACTAGAAAAGAGTATACTACTGACTCCGGGATACAATAGAGCGGAAAAATAATGTAAGGGGGCCCGGGAGTGTAATGTCGAGGGTCTCACTTTTCAAGGTCCAACATGCCACGATCGCACGTGCAAAGAAAATGATAGGGTGGTAATGAGAACTTTTAAAACGAAAGATGCCAACCCCGATATCCTTTTCAAACATTGTTTCTTTTAGGGTGGAATACTGTGTACATTAACTTCCATTTTAAAGCAGGGGAAATGCAGATCTAGAGGTGTACAGAGATCCTTTTACGCACGTTTAAAATTTTGTCAAGCACCTTAACTACTGGGGAAGCTAGAACACTTGACTTGTACTCTTTTGGAACCAGGGGGAGGTTATCAAAATCTACACTTGGAAAAAATTTTGGGAAGGAATGGGCCCAAATCTGCACACAGAAAATCACTCCCCACGAAAGTAAAAGACTGGGCGGCGATGAAAAAGCCCCCCAAAAAAAAGTAGGGGGGCCTTTTGGGACACTAAAGAAAAACACCTAAGTGTCCGGGGGCCCAAAACGTTCAACAGCCTCCCATCAAGCATTAGGGGAATTTCCCAAAACCCGGTTGCCTTCAAAAGAGAGGGGAAAAGATACCAAAATCGTGCCCGGATCAGCCGGCTGGGCTCTTCGTTTTCTGCGTGCGGGGCCCGCAGTAAGCCAGTTTTCACCCTGATCCTCGGGGCCCGGTCGGGACCGGGCGCGGGGGGGTTGATCCCCGGAAAAACCCCCGGTAACCTCCAGGGAAACCCCTTTGGAACATCCTGTCTTGTCCACCATATCAATTCCCCAGTATTTTGTTGTCCTTGTCATGCTCCCCGATCCTCCCGGGCCCGTGGTGGTGTACTCCCTATTTGTATCACCTATTTTTGGTGTAGAGGTCGAACATAGTCCGGCCCCTCTTACTGACCTACTAGGTCCTCTTCCCTTTTTCTCTGCGCGGTAAAAAAGTGTTGGGGTACTCTCCTAGTTTTTGGGTTCGGGGTCGAGTCACCTCTTTCCCAGTTCTTAGGCCGTCTAAAGGGATTTCCTCCCAGGCTTTTTCATCCTCTTCTTAAAGCTATGTATGGATTATGCCTCAAAACATCATTCTCAGGACAATTCCACTTTCTGACAACTCTGTGACTGAAGAACTACTTCCTAACATTCCTGTGATTCGTTTGAGTCTTCAACTTCCAACTGTGACCCCTTGTTGCTGTGTTCCATCTCTGGAACATCCTGTCTCTGTCCACCTTGTCGATTTCTCTCAGTATTTTATATGTCGTTATTATATCCCCACTATCTCTCCTGTCCTCCAGTCCCGTCAGGTTATTTCCCATAACATCTCGTAAGACATGCCCCTCAGCTCCGGGACTAGTCTTGTTGCAAACCTTTGCACTCTCTCAAAATTTCCTTACTTGCTTGGCTAAGTGGGGGTTTCCCCAAACTGGTGCTGCAAACTCCAATATGGGCCCCTAACGTACACGGTGTACAGGGTCCTGAAAAGATTCCTTATTGAGATATCGGAATGCTAATCTTAGATTTGCTAGGCGCCCAATGCTGCAGCAGTTTTTATGGTTGGTGTTTTACCCAGGAGATGTGTCCGGTGTTATACTCACCCCAAGATCCCTTTCCTTGAGTGAGTTTGTAATCTCTGGCCCCCAGAGACTGTAATCCGTCTGCGGTCTTTTTTTTCCCTTCCCCAGCCTTCGTGACTTTGCACTTGGTGGGGTTTGAATTCCATTAGCCATTGCTGGATCAGGGCCCGCAGCCTGTCCTAATCTCTTTGTAGTCCTGCCTGGTCCTCGTCCGATTGAATTCTTCTGATCAGCTTCACATCATCTGCAAAAATGGACACTTCTGAGTCTATTCCTTCCGTCATGTTGCTCAAAATTTTCCCGGGAACACACCAGTCTTGGGACTGACCCCGGGGAAACCCCCCGCTCATCAAGGGGCCCCCTCCCCTAAACCCCTCCCCGTACCAACTCGCTTTTGTTTTCCCGAAAAAATTCCCTGACCCTTTTAACGTTTTTCCCTTTTTATCCCTCCTGGTCCCCCAGCTTGTGCACAAAACCTTGGTGAAACTGTCAGACCATTTTGAGTCCAAGAAAATGCTTCTACCCTTTTTCCCCCTCCTTCTTGTTTACTGCTGTCAACCTGTCATAGAACTCCAGTAGGTTTGTGAAAACGGGATTTCCCACCCTTGAAACCGTTCTGGTTGTTTTGAAAGCCATTCCTTTTAAGTGCTCCACACTCTTCCCCTGTTTATCTCCCCATGACTTTCCCTTACATCAGGGACACTGGTCTAAAATTTTTAATGCTTCCTGCTTTTCCCCCTTTTTTAAAAAATTGGGAAAACTTTGCTCCCTTTCCAAACCTCAGGTAGTTGCCCTGTTTAATAGATGTGTTGACGTTGTTTTTAGGGGACACATAGCACCTCTGCTCTCTCTCTCTCTTCCTCAGAACCCATGGAGGATTTTATCCACCCCAATTCGTTTTTTGACTTATCTAGTTTTAGCAGCCTCTTACTTTTCCCTCCCATGTATTGGCCCAACACTTGGGGTGTCCCCCACCTCCCGTTTTCGGGCCCCTTCGTCCCTCTGTGAGCACTTTTTGAACCCAAATTGGGGTTCCTCACATCTTCCGGCCGTTTTTTGTTCTCCCCCCTTTCCTTCCTTTCCTCAGCTGATTATTTGGTCCTTGAAAAACCTGTTTTCCTGAAATTACCCATACAAACTTCAGGTTTAAATTTGGCTTTCACTGCTACGTTATTTTCGATTGTGTGCTCCCTTCTTGACTCAAGAAATTTTAATGACACATTGCAAACAAACCATACCCCCGCCGGGTTTAACCCCGCGGTCATGGGTCTAAAAAACTCCGCCCGTCGCGTTAACCACAGACCAGCAGCCACAATAAATTCTTTGACGGCATGAAGGGAATTGAGCTAATTCGTCACGGCCACGCAGCGGAGATTCTCGTAAAAACTTGCATTTGGGGTCAAAAAGAGGTGCCTTTCTAACTTTCCTATGGTTAAAATATACCATTTGGAGAATCTTATTGGGCTATGGCCTAGTGGCTAACGCGAGGGGGCTGGAGTTTTGAGACTCTAGACCGGGGGTTCAATCCCGGCCGGGGTATGGTCCCCCTTCTTACCTGTGCATATTCATTTCGGGCTCTACACGCTATCCTTATTCCCCGGGGTCCTTTGCCCTCTTACTTCTTCATTCCCAGCACATTTGGTTCGGGCCCCTCCCTGCACCTTTGTATAAAGCGGGCTCATCCGGCCTTCTCGTTTTTTATTTCCCCCCCTTTGGGGAAAAAACCTCCCCTCAGTTCCTTGCTATGGTTCACATATTCCTCATCTATTTACTAATTTCCCTGCCAGTGCCTTACTACTGAAGATCATGCAGGAAAAATTTTTCATGCCCGTGTCGTCCCCTCTCTTGTAGTTTGACTTATTTTTTCGCCCCCTGCCCCTCTCCACTTTAACTACATGTATTGAAGCTCAGAACCCACGGTCACTGGCCCCCAGAGGGTCTTTATATGTTTTCCCCAATATCTGCACTCTGAAGAGAAACAGGTCCCTCTCTCCGGTTCATCCTCTCCTCTCTCTCATCTGATAGTGCCCCCACGTACATAGGTTTTCCCCCGTACTGCCTCCATCATCTTTTGGGCCCCCCCTTTTCTGGGCTCCCATGTGACTCTATTTCTCAGTCAATTTCCTTGAATTTAACCACCCCCAATTTACAGTTGCCCTGCTGCATTAGGCCTTTTGGCCACTTAAAACCATCGTCCGTTTCTCTCACCATTTTTTGCCTTTGGGCCCCCGCTGTTCTGTGGGGGGTTTTTAACACGCGGTTACCACCTTGGGGCTTCCCCGACTGAAGTTTCCCATTGATAGTCTGTTGCTTGTCCTCTGTACCACCTAACGTAATCACCTAATTATGGGTTTCAGGGTCGAACTACTCCTGGCCCCGCCTTTTCTTGACCCTAATGGGGGGGGTGTGGGTGGGTGGTTGTGTGTGTGTGTGTGTGTGTGTTGGGGTGTGTGTTGGTGTGTGTGTGTGGGTGTGTTGTGTGGCGTGGTTGGGGTTGTGTGTGCTTGTGTGTGGTGTGTGTGCGCCCCGCCAAGGGGGTTTGGGGGTGCGCCTGTATGTGCGTCAGCTTTCAGGATTTCCCCACTAGGGCAAAGAATCAAAGTTACTTGCTTAGGGGGGTGGGGGCACGATGGCTGTGAGTGGGAGATGGGGGGGGGGTAGGCGGCGGGTGGGGGGTGGGGGGGGTGGTGGGGGGGGCGGGCTGAAAGGGGGGGACAAGGGAACTTAATAATTTTTCCCCCATAACGGTAACATCAATAAAAAAGGTCGAAAGTTTTTTCCAGGACAAAAGACGGAGAAATGGACTTTGTAAAGGGGCCAAGTCGGACCGAAACGTCGTCCCCTAAACTCCCCTTCCTATGTCTGGTTGTCTTTTAAAATTTTTCAAGGAAAAACGTGTCAACAAATTTTACTGCACCACAAAGAAGTTTCTCAGAAGACAAATAAAAAAAAAATACATAAAAGGGAATATAACAACGCATTTTTGTGGTTTTAGAGTTTTACAACCGCACCGTGAGTTCCAAACCCCCCCAAGTGGTTTATAAGACTACTTTCAGTAAAAAGTCTACATTTGTTGTAAAAAACCCCCTTAAATTAAAAAAAAACTGTATTTTTATTCAAATCAGGAAGCAATAAATAAAAATAAAACAAATAAGAAACCCGGCTCTTTTGAAGCCCAAAAGAAACCGGAAAGCCCCGATTTTGCTCTTCTGGGTGGCCACGTTGGGCTCTCAAAAGGATGAAAAAAATAAATAAAAATAATAATAAAAAATAATAATAAAAAAAAAATAATAATAATAAAAATAATAATAATAAAATAAAAAAATATCTTTAATCACAAGTAATGTACAAAGGTATACGCCATGCCGACTCAAAGCATACTACAATAAAAGCCCCTTGTTTCTTACTTCGGGCCAAAAAGGTCAGTTTTTTTCCCAGGATCGACCCCACCAGTCGATTAACACCCCCG
>NW_026509374.1:5000-7500 GCF_026875155.1 Cherax quadricarinatus
CTTTCCAGGCGCTCCACCACTCTCCTCCTGATGATCTTCTCCATAAACCTTGCATACTATACACGTTAGTGATACGGGTTTCTGTAGTTTATTTGCCTCATGTCTGTCTCCCTTTTTAAAAATTGGGACTACTTTTGGGCCATCTTCCATACCTCGGGGAGTTGCCCAGTTTTCAAATGATTGTTAAAGGGTCTTTGTTAATGGTACACACAATGTCTCTGCTCCCTCTTTAAAGGACCCACGGAGAGATGTTGTCTGGTCCCCACCGCCTTTGAAGTGTCAAGTTCGCATAGCAGCTTCTTCACCTCCTCCTTGGTTATATGTACCTCATCCAGCACTTGCTGTGCACCCCCCCTGCTCTGATTTCCTGGAGTCCTACTAGTTTCCACTGTAAATACTTCTTTAAATCTTGTGTTGAGCTCCTGACATACCTCCTGGTCGTTTCTTGTGAATTCCCCATCACCCTCCCTCAGCTGATTACCTGGTCCTTGACTGCTGTTTTCCTCCTGATGTGGCGTACAACAGCTTCGTCAGTCTTGACTTTCGATGCTATGTCATTTTCGTATTGCCGCTGAGCCCCCTCTTCTTACTGTGCATTTTTCGCTTCTGGCTCTTCGGCTAATCTCTTTATTTTTCCGAGTTTCTCTGTCTTCTGTACCTTTTCCATCTCTAGTAACACCTAGTTTTTTTGCCTTTCCCTACACCTTTGGGTGAACCAAGGACCGTTCCTGTTCTTCCCATTATTTCTGTTTCCCTTGGAAACAAACCTCTCCTCTGCCTCCTTGCATTTTGTTGCCACATAGTCCATAAATTCTTGTACTGGTTTTCCCTGTCAGTTCCCTCTCCCACTGAATGTCTTGAAAGAAGTTCCTCAAGCCTGAGTATTCCCCCTTTTGTAGTTTGGTTTTTTTCCCACCCTATTCCTGCTGCTCTCTCCACTTGGAGCCCCAACTATGTAGTCGAAGCACAGAACCACATGATCACTAGCCCCCAGGGCCTTTCATACATATATCCTCGATGCAGAACTACTCAAGGTGAATACAAGGTCCAGTCTTGCGGGTTCATCCTCTCCTCTCCCCTCTTGGTAGTGTCTCTAACATGTTGATGCATGAGGTTTTCCAGTACCACATCCATCATCTTGGCTCTCCCAATGTTTTGGGACCCCCATGGGGCTCCAGTTTTTCCCAGTCAATCTCCTTGTTATTGAAATCACCCTTTAACTAGTAACTTTGCTCCTCCCATGTGTGCTCTCCTGGCCACCTCGGCTAGTTTTGTCGACCATTGCTCTGTTGCTCTCATCGTATCCTTCTCTTGGCCTCCCTGCAGTTTTCTGTGGGGGTTGTACATTACTGCAATTATCACCTTTTTGTCCCTCAGACTGGATTGTTCCCTACTAAATTGTCCCTTTTTTCGCCCTGCCATCCATTCCTTCCATTTCTCAAACCCCCCTGGTTTTAATGAGCAGTGCAATTTCTCCTCTCCCTCCTCGTCCCTCTTCTTTCCTGAGGATTTGATTATCCGGATGGAAAGATTAATCTTTTATTATTCTGGGTGAGCTTTGTTTCTGTGAGTGCTATTAATGTCTGGGGATTCTCCTTGATTCTTTCGTGCCACTCCTCATATTTTATTTGTTATTCCATCTGCATTTGTATACCACACCTTCAACTTCTTTTCTAAGATTGTGGTCGGGGAGATGTATTGGGTGGTTGGGGAAGGGGGAGACCTGAAAAGGAACTATGGGTGGTTTGCTGGTGGGGTGAGTTTGTAAATGCAGTGGGTGGGGGCATTGGATGTGGCATGGGTGTTTTGGTTAGAGTGTTTGGTTGCACTGGGGTTGACCTGGTTGGGAGGCTTCTATAGGAAGTTGTGAGGGAGGCTGTATTTGATCTTCCTGTGTCTGGGATCTCCTCTCTGTCTTCTCATCCCCTCTCTTTCCTCCTTTCGCCTTTTGTCCATCCTCTCTGTTTCTGCCTATCTGCTTGTGTTCTGTCGCAGTCGAGATACACCTTCCTGTATGCCGGGATGTCCCTTAAAACGTGCTTTCTCCTGCAGGATCCTGTCCGAGTCGATTCTGCCTTGAAGGTCACTTTCACTGGCCGGGTTCTTTTTTTTACAAACCCCCCTATTCTCCGAAAATTTTCCAGCTGGGTCATGTCGTCTTCTTCTATTGCTTTCATGATGCTTTCAATTGCTTTTTTTTCCCCCTTTTTTTTTGCTTCATATGTTTCCCCCTTCAACTTCCTGGAGCCCATACACAAAGACTGACCTCACCCTTTCATTCTTCCACTGCATATCCCTGTGTATCCCCTCATTCAATTTGATTTCCTCCATTGCAGCTTTCCTTTCTTCAGTTTCACTAGCTAATGTACTTGGGGTCAGTGGGCCCGTCATTTTCCCTTCTCGGCTTCCCTGGGCTCTGCTGTGGTCTGTTAGGGCCTCAACATATAGCTTAGCTCTTTCATTTACTACAGTCTCCACTGATTAAGCTTCTACATGCAGT
>NW_026509374.1:10000-14394 GCF_026875155.1 Cherax quadricarinatus
TACTTATAATTACTAATCAGTTTTTTTATTTTGGGTTTTTATTATTGTTATTGTTATTATTATTTTTATTATTTTTTTATTATTTTTATTATTATTATATATTAATAAATTTTTAAATTTTTATTATATTTATTTTTATTATAATTATTATATTATTAAAAAATCATCATCATCATCATCATAATTATTATTTTTATTACATGAGCTCTATATCAACATCAATAAGGTTACCTTGAGCTAGATATCAACATCAATAAGGTTACCTTGAAGCTAGATAATCAACATCAATAAGGTTACCTTTAGCTAGATATCAACATCAATAAGGGGTTTCCTGGAGCTTGATATCAACATCAACCAGACTACTGTATACACAGAAATGTTCTGACCGTCACAAGTGGTCTTTAAAAACATCTGACTTTTACACCAAAACATTTACACACTTCCCTTTTCTTTTAAGCGGACCGACAAGAAACGGGAAAAAAAAAAAACCATAAAAGCCTGCAAAATCCTGCAACCGATGGGTCTTCTTTCCATTTAATCCATTGCTGCGGTTACGCGGACGCACATCACCCATCTGTCTATCCCAAACCCGGCACCAATACCAAGATTTAAATATTAAGTCTATATTTTAAAGAGGAAAATTATTTATTTTCCCCAAAAATGGTTATGATAGTTGATTAGTTGGGGGTTTGAAGTCGTCTACTACACGAGGGTGATTAAACCCCAAAATTACCGTCACTGCCGAAAAAAGCTTTAAATACAAAAATAAGGAAAAACAAACCTCCCCAGTGAATAAAACAGAGAGGCATACACCTTTCTAAACTAGTGTAGTTTATGATTTTAGTGAAATTTTTTGTAAAAATAATAATTTAATAGTTGCAAGATCGGGGGTGAAATTTTAAATTTATTGCAATATTACCCTTTATATAGTATACACATCACACACACACACACACACACACCATATTTTATAATATAAAATATATAATATATATATAATATAAAATATATATAAAAAATATATATATTTTATATATATATATATAAAATAATTATATATATATAATATATATAAATATATATAAAGGGGAATACCACCTCAAAGCTGGAAGGGGGGACCCCCATCCTCAAGAAACAATAAACGTACCCAAAAAAACCAAAGGGTTTCCCCCCGGAGCTTTTTAAAATTTTTTCCTTCTCCTACCACCCTCTATATTTTTTTTATTCAATGTGAACATTTAAAAATAAACAAAATACTTTTTACGAAAAAACAAAACATGAATACAAGGCACAAGTATCAAAATCATGTTTTCCTCCACTCCCCGAGGGGTGGGGCGTGACCAAGTATGCAGCAAGCATTTTTTCCCCCCGGAGGGGACGCTGAGGGGCTGGGAAAAGAAAGTGGCTGCCTTGGGGCCCTGGGGTGGTGAGTCTGGGAAACCCCAATTTTTTAAGGAAAAGTGTGGCATTTTTCCCCAGATCCCAAGTCCTGATCCCACTGGGACAAATTGATACGTTGGCTAATGTCCCCGTACTTTTTGATCTTGACCCCCCTGGGTCAAACTCCCCCTGTGCCCCACCCTGGATGGATAAGGGTCAGCCCGGGGCACACAGGTAAGTTTCCCCTGTAAAGCTTTCCCTTCTTCAAGGGTAGATGGGGGACCCGTCGGGGGGGGTTTTTCTGGGGTTTGGTATTTTTTGTGCAGTGATCGTGGCTCCCCCTCGCAGGGGATCCAGCTGTACAAGGGTTTCTAATGAGCGTTTTACCCATTGGTCTTGCATGCCACCCTTGGGTTTTGGGAAAAGTTTAAACCATATTATTATTAAAAAATATAAATATAAATATAAAATTATTATATAATAATATATAATAATATATATTATATATATATATATATATATTTTAATATAGTTTGACAGCTGTCGAAAGCAAGTGAAGATCACTGGCTTTTATCAGCTGTTCCATAAACCTGTATTAATGGCCTGGGGGCCATTACCAGGTCCTGGACTTTTATAGGTCCGACCAAAGACACCAAAAACTTCAAAATCGAACACTTGTTTACAAAAATTCCTACAAATCACAATTCTGTGAAAAACCCCAAATTCACACCCCAAAAAGACACCACAATCCTACAAATCCTCCCCCAACCCTCCCAAACCTACAAATCAAAAAATTCTCTATAAATTTAGCCAAAGGGGATTTAAACCCCCCCCCATCACCCTCAGAGAACATTCCTAACTCTTCGATAACCCCCAAAACCCCAACAAAGCCCCATAAAAAATTTAAACAGAATCCCACAGTAGTACTCCGACTTCTAAAACCCACAATTCAAAAATTCAAAGGAAAAAACAAAATGCATTTTGCACCCTCCTAAAATTTCCAAATAAGCACTCAAACCATTTCAAAAACCAACATTCAGTAAATTTTTATTAAGCTAAAAACATACACAAATTTTTTAGACCATTCTTTCAGATTAGAAAAATCTCAAAACCCCTTTTTAAAAAGGGTCCAAACCCCTTTTAAAAACCCTTTAATATGGGACCAAAACCCCTTTTCAAAAACCCCTAAAAAAGGGATCCGAACCTTTTCACAACGCTAAATAAGGAAAACCCCCAAACCCCTTTCACGCCTTACAAAAAGGGATCCGAACCCCCAAATATTTCGAGGCAAAATATGAAATCCACGACTCGAGTAAATAAAAGGGGGAACCTTAACCCCGAAACTCTGAGGCGGAAAAAAACAACTGAAATAAACACCTTAGAAACCTTTTTGGAAAACATCAGTCGAAGGGGGGAAATTGGAAGGGGGGAAGGGGAGGAGGGAGGGGGGAAGGGAAGAGAGATAGAGAGAGAGAGAGAGAGAGAGAGAGGAAAGTGAGAGGGTGATTCACCGCCGGGCACCTCTTTTCCTGCTTTCAGGGGTGCCACTGCTTTGGCACCCCACACCTTCTTTGCATAGGGAATGACACTGGAAGCAACCACAACCCCTTCACCTCTCTTTTACCCCTCTCTCCTTTACCCTCCTCTCTCTTGTTTTTAAAACATTTATTTTTATATAATATAAATATATATATATATATATATATATATATATATATTTTATATTATATATATAATATAATATATATATGATATATATATATATATAAAATATAAATATATATATAAATATATATATTATATATATTTAATATAATACGTATTAGTAAATGTGTACATGTACGATTGCCGTTTTAGACACTTTTTTTTCTCCATTTAAATGGAAAATTTTAGAGCACTTAACCGGGAAATAAAAATAACATGTGTAACCTTAGCAGGTGTGTTTTCCGGGGGAGGAGTGGCGAGAAGGGGCGAGTGGGGGGGAAAGGGGGAAAAGGATTCCCCCCTTTTTTTCTTGCCTTGTCTCCTATTTTCTCTTAAACTCCCCCTTCGTATAAGTTAAAGTCACCCTCCCCCCCCTCCTTTTCCCCCCCCCCCTCCCCCCTCAACCCCCCCCAAATTTCCTACCCTCCCCACCACTCCCTAGGAGTGGTTTCGTGCCTAGGACGTCACTGAAGTAGTACCTTGCCCTAGTTTTTAACAAAAGTTTGGTAGGGCTTTAGTGAAAGTGAAAATGTGTGAGTAAACCTGAGTACAGGGATGTGCAACATTAGGGGCCCTTTTTTCGGGGGACGTTTTTCCCCCCTCAGTACCCCTTTTTCAAGCCGTACAGAGGGGGACTCCTACGGGCCAGGGGGTCTATCGCCTTTTTCATCTATTTTAAAACCTTTTTTCAGCAATTAGGGAAACCCCCCGATAGCCTTCATAGGGGGTCCAACTCTTTCCAACACTACAGCAAGGAAACCCAAACTCTTCAAAACCCCTTATAACAAAGTCCTTGAAAAAAAATGGTAAAAATACCGACACAATGGAAATAAAACACTATGCTATAATGTGACCAGGGAGTTCTGTTTGTGACTTGAAAAAGCCCACTGTGTGGGCGAAAAGTATCAATAAAGGATCACATTTAATGCATATGGTTTTATTTCCAACAAAATTCTTGTTGTGTGTAGCTGATGGATACAAACCCTTTTACTGCTGGGACACAATACCAAAAAAGTTTAGTTGTAAGACACAGGTAACACCTGATGTTTTCACAAGTGTTTTACTGTGCCCTTATTCATCAAAAAATTGTAACAAAACACTGACTTGACAGGTTAGTGACCCGACAATTTTATAAAACACGCTTCCCCGTTAATATTAATACTTTTTTTTGATGAACGAGCACAACAAAATGAGTTATACACAAGTTCACTGAGAGACTTTGGGAAATCTTTTGAAAAGGAAAAAAAAAAAAAAAACTAGCATTTATAAGGTTGGGAAATTATTGCATTTAGGTAAGGTTCCCTCTATTA
>NW_026509375.1:2500-14376 GCF_026875155.1 Cherax quadricarinatus
TGATCACTCTTCAAGAAATCAGTGTGTATGCGGATGATGCACTAGCTTTCTCAACAGAGAAACTGCATTTGATAATTACAGTGAGGAAGGTGTCCTGAACACATCCTCTGAGCCTTCATATTAGCGACAAGATCAACTATGTCTAGACACTTCCTGATGATCCCTGGCTCTTCCTTGACAGCCAGCGGCTGTAACTCGTAATCAGAACTCTGCGAATTTATTGGAGGTTGGAGAGAAGTTAATACAGGCCCTTGCCTCCTCCATCGGTCTTCAGCTTTACTTATCTTCCAAGAAGTTCCCTAACACCTGTTCGGGATGGGGGGAGGGAGCTTACAACTATCCCAGCTCCTCGTGTGTAGCTGCTCTCCTAGGTGGAAAATGAAGGTTTGTGTGTGTGTGTGTGTGTGTGTGTGTGTGTGTGTGTGTGTGTGTGTGTGTGTGTGTGTGTGTGTGTGTGTGTGTGTGTGTGTGGTGTTTGTATATGTGTGTGTTAGTTTGCGTGTGCATACGTGTTTATATATATTTTGGTTTTCTGCGCTTGAAGGAATCAGTATATTAGTCACAGGCTTACCGAAACAAAATTCAGCGCTTCCCACACTCACAACGATTATATCTGACTAGAAACGCAAAACCTATTGGCGTTCTCTTTATAAGACTCAAAGTTCTCATATTAAAATGTATCCGCTTTTATGACTAAAACAGCAAGAGACAATGTGACACGCAATTGACATCGAATTCATCTATAACTCATAGAAATTGAGGTTTAATCTGATTTTTATTCCCTTCTTCATTAATACAGTAATGTGTCACATCGGTTTTATTTAAGGGATCTCGATCTGAGGAACTGGAGTTGCCTGTGTCCCTGTGTTTGGATCGGCGCTGAATAACTGAATAACCTCTAAAAAGACTCAATACAAAACCTAAGAACAGGCAATTATTAAAGATGGTGTTTATAATACGACTGAATTTTGTTAGAATTCTAATTTATTATAAAACTGTGCAACGATATATAACCTTAACGGGTTTAGCGCTTTTTTTTATAAAGAAAGAGATTCATCATTGCAAACTAAATTTTGAAAGATGTGAAAGATATCTAAAGATTTGACTACGTAAATGACATGTGATTTCGCAGTTATGGATCAGTGGACACCGACGACCCTCGAGCAGTTCAGCATTTCCTGCTGGAGGTGTACCAGCCGGTGCTACTAGCAGAGCCTGCCGTGCCTGCCCTCTACGGCCATTACCGTCATCTGGCCGGCCTGCCTCGTCTCCTGAACTTGCTGGGGGCACAGTTGGTGTACCACGTCGGGGCAGCAACGGGCACACCTCTACTCTTCCTACCCAGCGAAGTGCTGGAACTTCCCGATGACCCCGAGGAACAGCGTCAGCTACCCCTCGACGTGGCCTTTCTCAACAGAACCGAAGGTTAGTCTTTGTTGTCAGTTTATTCGTCAGGATGGAAAAAAATGACACGAGTCTTTGATATAAGATGACCCGTTAGCTGGGCAAGGCAAGACGATATGTCTAAAGACATATCTCAAACCATATGTCTGAAGAAATTTCGTTTGAGTCTTGATTATAAATACAATGAGGAGAGTGTGTGTAGCCCTGGTGTTCAATACACAGGATATATATACTTCAGTATTTGCATCAAAAGGTGTACATCTCTCAGTGTACGAACACCAAACTATGTATCTCGTGGCGTGCTTGTTATAATTCTTCATTTCTACTGCACAGGGGTATTTACATGTAGAGTCGATAACCTTTAAACTTAAAGAAACTAAACTGATTGTAGCCTTGGGCTCTCCTTCACAGAGTTAGTACTACACTGGGTGGAACAAATTCATGCCTTCACCTTTGAGCAAGGCGATGCTTCGTCCCCTCTCGAACTGGGTCTCCTTCACGAGATAAGACAACTCTCCAGCAAGAGTAAGTTACAACCTCACGCAGTGTTGCTCTAGTAGACAAATAGTAGTATAATGTTGCACCGATTATCTTACGCATTGTATGACTTTTGCAACTAATCTATGTATGATCATTAACCTAATAATGTCACCCAACATATATAAGTACAAATTGGTAGCGCGTAAGATTCGTGATGATTGTACAGAAGGTCAAGCCTCCGCCTCTCCCTGCGCTGACTAAAATCTAGATTCTTTCCGCAGGTGAGATGCTGAGGAAGCTTCTCAGCTTGGTGGAGAGCCGTGAAGTGCAGAAAGTGTTAAATTACCTAGATGTTCAGTGTTCCCCCTTCACCATCCTCTTCCATGAAGCTGTCGACAACCTGAAGGTATGTGTCTAGTGAAGCAGTTGGCGACGAAGTCAGGAATCTGAGCTCCCAATAAGTTTAATTAAGTTGGATAAATTCAGATTTGGAAAGGGTGATCCTTTAAGAAAGCCCTGGTTTGGTAATTAAAAAGCCAGTTTTTTAATAGACTGCCAAATGGCATTTTTTAATTATAGACTGTTAGGTAAAGATTGTTAGGTAAAAGCAATTAATGAGACATTTTATTGTAGCAACGTTTCGCTCACCAGGAGCTTTGGCTTGAGAAACCTCCTGAACCGAAACATTATCGCAATGAAAAGTCTTATTAGCTGCACATGTGGCCTTGCACCTAACTTCCTGTAAGTCTACCATCATTATTACAAGAGTGTAAATGACTGGATGTGATTAGAGCCTGCCTAGTTATGTTCCAGCAGACCTACTGAAGTGCTCATCTGTTTTTCTAATCGTGGACAGATGTTTTTCCGAAGCCATAGTTTCTTATCAGGTGAGTTTCAGGGCAAGAGAGGGCAATCATTGATAAAGCCACTGGTTGGCGAACCATTTGCAATTAAAGATACCCAGATGTTGCACACGTGTCTAATTCTTTATCTTGTCAGTATTGCGTACCATTCATATACATACAATGGATCCTCAGCTTTTCTTTTGAAGACTTTTTCGGAATGAGTACTTAGAAATAATCAAAGCTCCATGTTAAGTCATAACTCTATTACAAGTCGATGGTACTTTAAGGCATCGATTCAGAATTTACAAATATTATACGAATGTATTATCACAATTGTCTTAACATGGAGAATCAGTTTCATAAGTATATACCTTAAAATAATAAAGCCAGTATAGCAGAGTGGAAACGTTAATAAAAACACGTTTCGCTTGGAGATCAAGTTTTGTCAAGTCTGTAATGTACAAGGTTAGTAGGAGTTGAGCAAAGCCCCACGCGAACCCCACAGTGTCATAACCCACCCGGATAAAAACATCCCCAGACAAAACCCCTTAGGAAAAAAGCTCTACAATTTAACTTAAGCTAATCTAGCCTAATCGAACCTAACATAACCTAACCTTATCTGAACCTACTTAATCAAACCTTACTACACAAAGCTCACCCTTATGTAACCTAACTAAAAAAAAGCCTAACTTAAAAGAACTGAAGAGTTTTTATCCTACTTTGCACTTTGATGGTGAGGTTTTTGTCAGGGTAAAGATTTCCGTGAGGGGGATTTGTCTTTATGAAGCTTCGTCCTAGGAGGGGATTTGTTGGCATCCCCGTGGTAATCATAGCCATATATCAGGCAGAGACAGTACGTGACGAAGAGGCATGAGCTGCCATCTAACTTATGCCAGGTCAAGGAGGCGTTGCGTGCTGAGGAACAGACAATGCCTGTTAAGTTTAACTAAACTAGCTCTGGGCCAATCCATGTGGTGTAAGGCTGTGTTACGATGCAAAACACTGGGTTTGTATGTTTGTAAGACAGACACGCTTGTGTGGCGAATCTTTAACCGAGACTAAAGGCTTCTGTTTCGCGTGCAGTAAAGGCACGGAAGAATACGTTATTGATAATGTTAGGTCTGCCCCATGTCTTTCAAACGACTGTTAGAACACAACTAATTTAGTTTGTTCACTGACACGTGCGGTCAATCCCTCGCCGTCTAACCAACGCACACTCGTAAGGTCATTAGACTTCATAAGTATCCTGGATGCATTTTCAGATACCACCAAATTTTTCTTCACTCTAATGTTTGACCGATGAAGCTCCTGGTGAGCTAAATGAATTCGAAAGAAAACAATCCTAACGCCTTATGCAAAAGCCGAGCAGGAGGGTAATGCAGCACTGGTAATGAAGCCGTTTTGCAGGTTGTGCAAGAGCGTATGATGGAGACTGGTGGTCAGCTGGTACACCTTGAAGCGCCCTTGGACCAGCTGTACACAGACTCTGTACAGGCGCTGACTGAACACATGTATGATGTACTCGCTCTTCTCAGGATCATCTGGATGCACTCAGACCACTATCAGAAACAGTAAGTCCTTTCTCTAAATCTTACAGCGAGCTGTACTCTCATAAAATATAATTATCATTTACGTGGAAAGCGTTAAACATACAACAAACAAACAAACAGGAGTCAACAAGTACTTGGGGAATGCGAGATAATCAGGCTCGATCCAAGAAAAAAAGAGCAGCTCCAGTTCCATGGATCAAGAGCATTTCAACTTATAATAACACAGCTTCCTCTCACCTTCCCTGCTTCAGAAATTCGTGCCTGCAAATCCCTTACCCAAATGTTTTATTTCCATGTATTTTATAATAGATAAACAAACATCAGAATAATTTCATATATATGCTAATAAAAGATTCATTAGACCAGTGGTACTGGATACGTCTTATTCACCCACCAAGTACAGTGTCAGAGGCACAGTGTAGGCATATCTTAGTTTCAGAAATTATTTATTGAAGACGCTGCTTTGGTACTATTAATAACTCAAGCCTTGCCATCTGCAGGAAAATGTATGATGTGTTTATTGTTTAAAATAAAAGTGAAAACAATTATAACAACCTCTCTCTCTCTCTCTCTCTCTCTCTCTCTCTCTCTCTCTCTCTCTCTCTCTCTCTCTCTCTCTCTCTCTCTCTCTCTCTCTCTCTCTCTCTCTCTCTCTCTCTCAGAGAGGTGATGACAGAGGTGTGTGTGCGTGTGTCTTGGGAGGTGACCAGAGCGTGTCAGGTTCACCTGCCTCTCGACAACCTCTTCTCTCCGGCCTCCAAGCCCTCCACCAAACAAACCTCAACATCGCAGGAGGATTCCAAGGCAACAGAGGGAAAGGATTCTCTGGAACTAGTAGAAGTGGCCATCAAGTGCTGCAAAGAGTGGAGGAGCTGCTACGTTGAGGTGAGGTGACTGCGCTGCTAGAGCGAAAGCCTATCGACTAACGAAGGATTATTAAGACTGTTTGTAACCTGTATACCATCGACCAAGGATATATTATTCTCTAAAATAGGAATTAGAGTAGATTCAGTGTATTTACACTGAGAGACATACGCCTGTGTTTAATTCTGAACCAAAACTAACCAAACTGTCTAACATCATCTTGCTAAAAAGTTAAGTAACATAAAACAGTTTATATACATAGAAAAAGGAGGTCTCTTGCTTTAAAAAATATAAGGAACGCGATATATAAGAAAGGAATTGTACAAGAGGAGAGAAAATGTTTTTTTTTTATAAAAGAAATCCTAATATACTGTAAAAAAAGAATATGAATGCAGAATCCAAGAAGGGATGTGAGATACTGCCGTAAAGAAGCTGAAGAGCTTATACATACTTAACGTAGGAGTGAGAGCTATTATTCTGATATGAAATATTTACAATACGTGATGCTATCCAATATTGAACTAAAAAAACTATATATATACAAGACGGAGATTGAAAAGTGAGAAACCACTAGGAAAAAAAATAATGATACGCGGGTAAAAAAGTATATGCATATCTCAGCTTTAAGTAACATTTGCACCTGAGAAAACGCAAATGATGATCGTCTCTAGGCACCATGATGGAAATGCAGTAGTAAGGATGAATGGGGGGTTTGTTGGCACCTGGAGAAGAAGTTGATATCCTTGGGTGAAATTTGACTCCAAATTAACCATGAAGAACCATGTTCAAAAATCTTGCAAACAAGGCAGCCAGGAAGCTTACAGCACTTCGCTGTATCTCGCATCTACTTGCCCAGTAGGGGTTGCAAGATTCTGTACGAGGCACAAGTACGCTCGCACCTTGAGTATGCCCCCACTTTCTTGTTTGCCTGCCCCCCCCTCTCATCTGCGACTGCTTGACAGAGTAGAGAACAGAGCAAGACGTCTCATCTCTCGCCTGGACCCATCCTGGATAGATCTGTCATTTCCAGCAGACCCCTTCAACAAGGAGGGATGTGGGTGGCCTTACAGTTATGTACAGGCCAATATTGTCAAAGTACCACACTTGGATCCATTTTCGAGGACAGCGTGAAACAAGCTTTTATGCCACAAACGGGGAGAAAGCAGCAAAATTCACTCTGGCTGTACCCCTTCTCCAGAACTTCACTCCATCTGAGATCCTATAAAACCCAGGGTGACTCGAGTATGGAACACATTCGTACAGCATAATGATGTCAACGAGATAAAGTTTAGTTGATCAAATGAAAATGCTGGCCCACAGATGGCTCCAACTTCATCCTGTTCCCTACTTGTATGTCTCATAACAATAAAAATGCTTTCAAATGAGCTGATGTAGGTAACAGCTCTTAGCTTGCCAATAAAGGTAGGAATCCTTAACCTGTAAATAACTTGTCAATAAAGCTAGGGATCCTTAACCTTGTCAAACCCTGTGTAAAAAAAAAAAAATAAGACCTTCCTCAGTAGATAACCGTGGCAGAAAACTACAGTTTTTTTTTTTCCCCTTGTTTAATTTTTCTGTCCGGTGGTTTCTCACTTTGCACTGATCAGTGTTAAAATACTTTAATCTAAGAGACTCTTGTTCAAATAAAGGCAACTGACTGTCACTCTGAAGAGCTATTAGGGAGTAGTTTGTTAGGTTTAAGGGCAATTGACTCCACTTAAGCCAAAAGGGCACAACTCATCTTCACACTAACAAAAATGTTCACGGAATCCATAAAAAAAAATCTGTATGGTCCTAGCCTACTCGTAAATCTTCAGGTTAGACCT
The DNA here is from genome assembly GCF_026875155.1 of Cherax quadricarinatus. Taxonomy (NCBI): domain Eukaryota; kingdom Metazoa; phylum Arthropoda; class Malacostraca; order Decapoda; family Parastacidae; genus Cherax; species Cherax quadricarinatus. The sequence goes on from NW_026509375.1 coordinate 9,470, forward strand.
GAAGGACAGACATATTGGACTCGTATTAGATCGTTCTCCTTTCCATTTACTTTGAAGACGAAGTAAATTTCAAGACTTTATGTATGTAGATTCAATTTCTCATTTTGCTCATATATATATATATATATATATATATATATATATATATAATATATATATATATATATATATAATATATATATATATATATAATATAGAATATATATATGGATCATAATTTCCTCACTAACAGAACAAAGAGAGTAGTCGTCAACAGAGTAAAGTCCGAGGCAGCTACGGTGAAAAACTCTGTTCCACAAGGCACAGTACTCGCTCCCATCTTGTTCCTCATCCTTATATCCACATAGACAAGGATGTCAGCCACAGCACCGTGTCTTCCTTTTCAGATGACACCCGAATCTGCATGACAGTGTCTTCCATTGCAGACACTGCAAAGCTCCAGGGAGACATCAACCAAATCTTTTTAGTGGGCTGCAGAAAACAATATGAAGTTCAACGATGAGAATTTCATTACTCAGATATGGTAAACATGAGAAATTAAATCTTCATCAGAGTACAAAACAAATTCTTGGGCCCCAAAATAGAGCGAAACACCAACGTCAAAGACCTGGAGTGATCATGTCGGAGGGTCTCACCTTCAAGGACCATAACATTGTAACAATCGCATCTGCTAGAAAAATGACAGGATGGAAAATAGAACCTTTAAAAACTAGGGAGGAAAGCCCATGATGCACTCTTCGGTCACTTTTTTCAAAAGGGGGGAAATATTCTGCCACAAACACACCTTTAAGGGCGTGAAATTGCCACCAGAAAATGTACAGAGAATTTCACGGCCGCTAACGGAGTAAAACCCTCAATTTTTGGGACGCGAGGTTCCTAAACCTGTATTCCCGGGAACGCGGGGGGGGGAAAAAAAAGATTTTACAAACCCCGGAAAATCCAAGGGGGACTAGTCCCGAACTTGCACAGAAAATCACCCATACAAAGAAAAAGACTTGGCAGCGTTTGAAACCACCCCCCCAATAAAACAGGGTGTCACTAGAAACGTTAAAACCATACAAAAATGTCAGGGGCCCGAGACTGTTCAACTGCCTCCCAGCAACAAAGGGGGATTCCAACGACCCGGCAGTCTTTAAGCTGGGACGGGAAAACACCAAATCATTCCGGTCACCGGGCGTGGCTCGTATGTTTGGTTTTCGTGCAGCCAGCAGAACCCTGGTTGATCCCCGGCTCTGACCACCAGGGGGGGCCGGGCTCAGACCGGGGGGCGGGGGGGTTGACCCCCGGAAAATCTTCCCGGTAAAATCCAGGTATAAAATATAATGCATGTACATATATATATACTATATATATATTTTATTTATATATATATAATAATATATATATATATATATATAATATTATAATATTTTATATTTATATATATTTAATAATATACCTTAAAAATATATATTATATATATATAATTTATATATTATAAATATATATATATATAATATATATATATTATTTAAAATAGGTTGGTGACATCAACCACCCAGGGAGGTACTACCGTCCTGCCAAGTAGTGTAAAACGAAAAACCCGTAATTGTTTTACAAAGAAGGATTTCTGGTGGGCTTTTGTCGTCTCATAAATATGCAAGATTTCGGTACGTCTTGCACTTCTGCTTACACTTTGGTACACTAAACATAATGTACCTTTTTTTTATAAAACTTATCTGAGTTTTCTTTGTTTTATCTTAATAATTTTTGGGTCTTATTTTTTTTTTCCTTTTATATCCATGGGGAAGTGGAATAAAATGTTTCCTCCGTAAGCCATGGGTTGTAAAAGTAACTAAAACCCGGAACAATGGGTAGAAAACCCCTTTTCCTGTAAAGATTACAAAAAAAAAAGAAGAAGAAAATTGTCTAAGGGGGAAGTCTGAATGTGGTGGATGTTGTGCAAATGATAAAAAAAGAGATGTTTGTGGATGTTATGAATGAGAAAAAACTGGAGTCCTGGCTTTAAGTGAAAAAAAGCTAAAGGGTTGGGAGATTTTAAATGGAGAGGAATAAATGGGATTGGGTCGGGGTTTTCAAATAGAGTTAGGCTAAAGAAGGAGTAGAAAATAATGTTGAAGGATAAGCATGCAGGGAAAGAGGGACTATAAATGTATTAATTCAAGGATATGTGGAGTAAAATAAAATTGAATGTGAAAAGGGGGTTAAAATAAGCGTTAGCCCCTGGAAAAGAGAAAAGGAAAAGGGGAGAGAGAAAATTTTTGGGGAAATGATGAGGAATGCGTGGGTGTTTTGAATAAATGTGAGAGTAATGGTGGTTGGGGGGGTTTTAATGCTAAAGTGGGTAAAAATTTTTTGGAGGGAATAGTAGGTAAATTTGGGGTGCCAGGGGTAAATTAAATGAGGAGCCCTTTTAAATTGAGCTATGTTTAAAGAGATTTGGTAATAAGTAATACATTTTTATGAAAAAGAGGATAAATAAACAACAAGGTTTTATGTAGCAGTAAGAAAAATAGTTTGTTAGATTATGTATTGGTGGATAAAAGGGGGTGGGTAGGCTCCAGGGCGTACATTTTATAGAGGGGCAACTGATTAAACGGATCATTATTTAGTTTAGCTAAGTTAAGTAAGAGGGAGATGGGAAAAAAAGGAAGGTGGCAACAAAATAAGAGGGGGGTTAAAGGTATAAACTAAGGGAGGGGGAAGTTCGGGGGAGTTAAACGACTATTGGGGGGGAAAGGGGGCGTCAAAATGAGTGTGGGGGTGGTTGAAGAGGGGTTTGGGAAAGTTTTAAAAAAAGCGTATTAGAATGTGGGGCAGAAGTTTGTGGTTTTAAAGGGGGGTGGGGGGAGGAGGAAAGAGGAGTGATTGGTGGAATGTGAAGTAAAGGGTGTGATAAAAGAGAAAAAGGAGCTTATGAGGGTTTTTACAAGCAGAAGTGTTATAAGAAGACGGGGTTAAAATGAATTAAAAAAAAGGGGAAAGAGAGTGGTGAGAGAGGAAAAAGGGAAGCAAGATGAGGGGAAGGAAACTGTCAAAAAATTTTAATAAAATAAAAAAAAATTTTGGAGTGACTTAAAAAGTTAAGAAAGCCTTGGGAAAGTATGGATTGTCAGAAAAAACGAGTGGGGGAGTTAGTAGTGGGGAGATGGGGGTTTATTAGGTAGATGGCGAGAAATTTTGAGGAATTTTAAAATTTAAGGAAAAAGGGAGGCTTAATTTCATCACTGGTCGGGGAGGATACATCTTTTATGAGGAAGAAGAGCAGAATGTAAGTGTGGGGAGGTGCGTGAGGCTTTACGTAGAATGAAAGGGGTAAAGCACTGGAACTGATGGATCATGACAGAAATGTTAAAAGCAGGGGGGATATAGTGTTGGAGTGGTTGGTACTTTTCTTTAATAAATGTATGAAAGAGGGAAAAGTACCTAGGGATTGGCGGAGAGCATGTATAGTCCCTTTATATAAAGGGAAAGGGGACAGAAGAGATTGTAAAAATTATAGAGGAATAAGTTTACTGAGTATACCAAGAAAAGTGTACGGTAGGGTGATAACTGAAAGAATTAGAGGTAAGACAGAATGTAGGATTGCAGATGAGCAAGCAGGTTTCAGAGTGGATAGGGGATATGTAGATCAAGTGTTTACATTGAAGCATATATGTGAACAGTATTTAGATAAAGGTAGGGAATTTTTATTGCATTTAGGGATTTAGAAAAGGCATATGATAGAGTGGATAGAGGAGCAATGTGGCAGATGTTGCAAGTATATGGAATAGGGGTAAATTACTAAATGCTGTAAAGAGTTTTTATGAGGATAGTGAGGCTCAGGTTAGGGTGTGTAGAAAGGGGAGACTACTTCCCGGTAAAAGTAGGTCTTAGACAGGGATGTGTAAAGTCCACCATGGTTGTTTAATATATTTATAGATGGGGTTGTAAAGGAAGTAAATGCTAGGGTGTTCGGGAGAGGGGTGGGATTAAATTATGGGGAACCAAATTCAAAATGGGAATGACACAGTTACTTTTTGCTGATGATACTGTGCTTATGGGAGATTCTAAAGAAAAATTGCAAAGGTTAGTGGATGAGTTTGGAATGTGTGTAAAGGTAGAAAGTTGAAAGTGAACATAGAAAAGAGTAAGGTGATGAGGGTATCAAATGATTTAGATAAACAAAAATTGGGTATCAAATTGGGGAGGAGGAGTATGGAAGAAGTGAATGTTTTCAGATACTTGGGAGTTGACGTGTCGGCGGATGGATTTACGAAGGATGAGGTTAATTTATAGAATTGATGAGGGGAAAAAAGGTGAGTGGTGCGTTGAGGTATATGTGGATTCAAAAAACTTATCTATGGAGGCAAAGAAGGGAATGTAAGAAAGTATAGTAGTAACCAACACTCTTATATGGGTGTGAAGCTTGGGTGGTAAATGCAGCAGCGAGGAGACGGTTGGAGGCAGTGGAGATGTCCTGTCTAAGGGGAATGTTTGGTGTAAATATTATGCGAAAATTCGGAGTGTGGAAATTAGGAAAAGGGGTGGAGTTAATAAAAGTATTACTCAGAGGGCAGAAGAGGGGTTGTTGAGGTGATTTGGTCATTTAGAGAGAATGGATTAAAGTAGAATGACATGGAAAGCATATAAATCTACAGGGGAAGGAAGACGGGGTGGGGTCGGTCCTCGAAATGGTTGGAGAGAGGGGTAAAGGAGGTTTTGTGGGCGAGGGGCTTGGGCTTCCAGCAAGTGTGCGTTACGTGTTAGATAGGAGTGAATGGAGACGAATGGGACTTGGGACCTGACGATCTGTTGGAGTGTGAGCAGGGTAATATTTAGTGAAGGGATTCAGGGAAACCGGTTATTTTCATATAGTCGGACTTGAGTCCTGGGAAAAGGGAAGTACAATGCCTGCACTTTAAAGG
>NW_026509376.1:0-12500 GCF_026875155.1 Cherax quadricarinatus
ACTGTCACTGCGGGTTTCCCGACTGTCAATGGGTTGTTCCAGACGTCATGTATTTCCAGACTGCCCCGTATGTTCCAGACTGTCACTGTATGTTCCGACTGTCCCCTGTATGTTCCAACTGTATGTATGTTCCAGACTGTCACTGGGTTTTTAGACTGTCACTGAAAAGTTCCAAAGACTGTGTGTTCCAAATGTCACGTATGTTCCTACTGCCTGTGTGTTCCGACTGTCACGTATGTTCCAGACTTCACGGTTTTTCCAGATTTTCCTGTTGTTCCGACTGCCTGTTTTCCGATGTCCTGTTGGTTCCCGACTGTCCTGTTGTTCCAGACTGTCACTGTTGTTTCCCGACTGTACGTTGTTTCAGACTGTCACTGTATTTTTCCCGCTGCACTGGTTTTTTCCAACGTCACTGTTTGGGTTCCAGACTGTCACTGTTTTTTCCAACTGCACTGTATGTCCAAAAATGTCCCCCTTTTTTCCAATGTCACTGTATGCCCGACGGGCACTGTAGTTCCAACTGTCACTGAGTTCCAGATGTTTGTTGTTCAACGTCACTGTTCCCGACTGTCACTGTTTTTTCCCGACTGTCCGTAGTTTCCAAATGTAAATGATGTTCTAAAATGTCACTGTTTTCCCGACGTCACTGTAGTTTTTCCGACTGTCACTGTGGTTTTTATGTCCCGTTGTTCCAAAATGTCCTGTTTTCCCGCGTCACTGTTGTTTCCAGACGCACTGTTGTTCAGACTGTCCCTGTTGCCAACTGTCATGTATTTCCAAAATGTCACGTTTGTTCCAGACTGTCGCTGTATGTCCGCTGTCTGGTTTCCAAATGCCACTGTAAATTTTAGCTGCCCTGTATGGTTCCAGACGGCACTGTAGTTCCAGATGTCACTGTATTTCCCGACTGTCCGTATGTTTTCCCAAATGTCACGTAGTTCCCCTGTCACGTATTTCCAACTGTCACTGGGGTTTTCCCGACGCACTGATGTTCCAGACTGCACTGTGGGGTTCCCGACGTCAGTAGTTCCGGGCTTCACTGTGTGTTCCAACTGCCTGATGTTCCAACGTCATGTGTGTTCCGACGTCAGTATGTTCCAGACTGTCCTGTTGTTCCAGACTGTCACTGTTTTTTCCAGACTGTCACTGTATGTTCCCAGACTGGTCACTGTGTGGTTGCAGACGGTCACTGTATGTTCCAGACGGTCACCTGGTAAGTTCCAGACTGTCACTGTAATGTTCCAGACTGTCACTGTATGGGTCCAGCCTGTCACTGTATGTTCCAATCTTGTCGCTGGTTTGTTTCCAGACGGTCGGCGGTATGTTCCAGGCTGTCTCTGTGTGTTCAGACTGTCACTGTAGCTCCAACCTGTCGCTGTAAATTCCCGACTGTCACTGTATGTTGCCAGACTGTCACTGTATGTTCCAACTGTCACCCTGTATGTTCCAGACTGTCTCTGTATGTTCCAAACTTGTCACTGTATGTTTTCAGACTGTCACTGTATGTTCCAGACTGTCACTGTGTGTTCCAGACTGTCACTGAATGTTCCCTGACGTGATCCACTCTGGTGTTGCAGACTGTCACTGGTAGTTCCAGACTGTCACTGTGGGTCCAGACTGTCACTGTATTTCCAAACGGTCACTGTGTGTTCCAAGACTGTCACTGTATGGTCCAGACCTGTCCACTGTAGTTCCAACTGTCACTGTAATGTTCCGACGTCACTGTATGGTCAAACTGTCCCACTGGTGTTCCAGACAGTCGCTGTATGTTCCAGCGGTCTCTGAGGGTGTTCCAGACTGTCACTTATGTTTCAGGAACTGTCACTGTATATTCCAGACTGTCACTGAATGTTTCAGAACTGCACTGTAATGTTCCAGACTGTCACTGTAAATGTTCCAGACTGTCCCTCTGTATGTTCCAAAACTGTCCACCTTAGTGGTTAAGACTGTCACTGGTATGTCCCGACGTCACTGGTGTGTTCCAGACTGTCACGGTATGGTCCTGAACTGTCACTGTGTTGCAGATGTCACAGTATGTTCCAGACTGTCCCCTGGGTGTTCCAGACTGTCACTGTAGTTCCAAACTGTCCACTGTGTGTTTCCAGACTGTCACTGTATGTTCCAGACTGTCACTGTTGTTCTGACGGTCTCTGTATGTTCCAGAATGTCACTCTGGTATGTGTAAAAACTGTCCACCTGTAGATTTTGTTGCCAGACTGTCGTCTGTATGTTCCAGGCTGCTCTGTGGTGTTTTTCAGACTGTCACTTTAAGTTCCAACTGTCACGGTATATTCCAGACTGTCCAATGTATGGTTCCAGACTGTCACTGTATGTTCCAGACTGTCACTGGTATGCTCCAAACTGTCAGTGTATGTTTCAGACTGTCCACTGTATATATCCCGAACGTCACTCTGTGTATCCACTGTCACTTATGTGTCTGACTGTCACTGTGTGTTCCAGACTGTCACTGTATGTTCCAGACTGTCACTGTGTGTTCCAGACTGTCACTGTATGTTCCAAACTGTCATTGTGTGTTCCAGACTGTCACTGTATGTTCCAGACTGTCACTGTGTGTTCCAGACTGTCACTGTATGTTCCAGACTGTCACTGTGTTGCAGACTGTCACTGTATGTTCCAGACTGTCACTGTGTGTTCCAGACTGTCACTGTATGTTCCAAACTGTCACTGTGTGTTCCAGACTGTCACTGTATGTTCCAGACTGTCACTGTATGTTCCAGACTGTCACTGTATGTTCCAGACTGTCACTGTGTTGCAGACTGTCACTGTATGTTCCAGACTGTCACTGTGTTGCAGACTGTCACTGTATGTTCCAGACTGTCACTGTGTGTTCCAGACTGTCACTGTATGTTCCTGACTGTAAGAGAGGTTCAAGACAGTACTGCTCAAGAAAACGGATGACTGCTAGAAAAACAAACAGAAACAACAAGGAAAGTCTAGTGTTGACTATTGTGGGTGGCATCCTGGGCAGGGAGCCAAGATACGCCGCAAGAACTAAAAGCCATAAATGAAATTGAAAGAAACTCAAAATATTTCTTTTCTTATGCCAAATCAAAGTGGAGAACAACGTCCAGTATTGGGCCCCTACTTAAACAAGATGGGTCCTACACAGATGACAGCAAGGATGTGAGTGAGCTACTCAAGTCCCAATATGACTCAGTTTTTAGCAAGCCGCTAACCAGACTGAGAGTCGAAGATCAAAATTATTTTTTTATGAGAGCCACAGAATTTGGTACACTCGAACCTATCTGATATTATCCTGATGCCAAATGACTTTGAAAAGGCAATAAATGACATGCCCAGGCACTCTGCCCCAGACCCAGACTCATGGATCTCCGTGTTCATCAAGAACTGCAAGAAACCCCTATCATAAGATAAGATAAGATTTCGTTCGGATTTTTAACCCCGAAGGGCTAGCCACCCAGGATAACCCAAGAAAGTCAGTGCGTCATCGACGACTGTCTAACTTATTTCCATTGGGGTCCTCAATCTTGTCCCCCAAGATGCGACCCACACCAGTCGACTAACACCCAGGTACCTATTTGCTGCTAGGTGAACAGGACAATAGGTGTAAGGAAACGTGTCGAAATGTTTCCACCCGCCGGGAATCGAACCCGGGCCCTCCGTGTGTGAAGCGGGAGCTTTAGCCACCGGGCCACCGGGCCACCACATCATGTGCTTTTAACATCCTGTGGAGAGGGAATATGGACACTGGGATCGTCCCACAGCTGCTAAAAAAGACATATAGCCCCACTCCACAAAGGGGGCAGTAAAGCAATAGCGAAGAACTACAGACCGATAGCGCTATCGTCCCATATCATTTATTTATTTATTTATTTATTTACAATTTGAGCACACATACAGAGGTACAAAAAAATACAGATAAGAGCAGCATGCCAAAGCCACTTATACTATGCATAGCATTACGGGCTGGCTTAAAATTAACTTAAGATTAACTAAGCAATGATGAAATCAGTGATAAAACATTATTGTAAATAGAAATCTTTTAAAGGGTTCTAAGAAGCAAGATCGCCAACCAACTAGATACCCATCAGTTACACAACCCAGGGCAACATGGGCTTAGAGCAGGTCGCTCCTGTCTGTCCCAACTACTGGACCACTATGATAAGGTCCTGGATGCTCTAGAAGACAGACAGAATGCAGATGTATACACAGACTTTGCAAAAGCCTTCGACAAGTGTGACCATGGTGTAATGACGCACAAAATGCGTGATAAAAGAATAACAGGAAAAGTTGGTAGATGGATCTATAATTTCCTAACAAATAGAACACAAAGAGTAGTAATACACAGAGGCGGCTACAGTGAAAAAGCTCTGTTCCACAAGGCGCAGTTAGTTTAATATGTTTATTATGCACCCCATACCCATCCAGTGGGCGGTAGTCAAAAGATTACAGAGGTACATAATGGGTCCAGGGACTGGGCCTCAAAGTTTTGATAGCTGAGCAAGTTACAGAGGTAATGAATTCACAATTTACAAAGGTAATGAACTCACAATTTACAAAGGTAATGAACTCCAGGTAGGTCTAGTCACAATCATGACAAGTTACAAAGGTATTTACAGATTACAGAGGTACACAATGGGTCCAGGGACCGGGCTCCAAAGTTTTGATGGCTGAACTAGGTACAAGGTAATGAACTCACAAGTTACAAAGGTAATGAATACTGTAGGAATGGTTACTTACGTTTATACTTGGCTACAATCATGAACAAATTTAGAGTAATGAGCAATTCACACTTCCACACCCGGTCACAACTGTAGTGAGTTATTGGTGCAAATGTTGATTGCTGAGTCTCTCATCTCTCACACACACACACACACACATACAAATTCATACACACACACACATAATCAAAACACACACACACCACACACACACACACACACACACACACACACCACACACACATACACAAACTCATACACACACACGCACACACACTCATACACACACACACACACACACTCAACACACACACACTCATACTCACACACACACACAGACACACCACACACACACACACCACACACACACACACACACACACACACACCCCACACCACACACTCATACACATACACACAAACACACACACACACACACCACACACACACACACACACACACACACACACACACACACACACACCACACACACACACACACACACACACACACACACACACATATGCACATATGTGGTAATGCTTTATTTACAGCTAGCAAAGTCAGGGTATTTCTCCAGAATGGTCTGTAATATACCACTGCGGATAAAATACTTAGCCATTTCTTGAACACTTCTGAGTGAGTTGTTTCTAAATTCATTAATTTTATCGCACTCCAGTACATAATGACGCAGGGTGTGACAATAGTCCATCTGGCAAAGTTTACCTTTCGTTTGGTCTACATCTGGTGGTGGTGATTTAACCTGCCAAAGATGCTTGTAACCCGGCCGGAGCCGGGCGGTAGTGACATCCAAGAGTCTGCTTATTTTGTTGGATGCACCATAGACATGTGGCTCCTCCTGCATGATAGAATGATGATAGATGGACTCACTGGTGTCAATCTCCCTGAGCCTTAAGTCCATAAAATTCAGCTGAAGTTCTTTTCGTATTATTGTTCTCAAACTACTACCTGACAAGCCAAGATTGTAATCTACTCCCTCTTTGAAAGCATACAGCTTAGCCAATTTATCAGTTCTATCATGCATCTGAAGACCAATGTGAGATGGAATCCACAGCATGTGCACTTTGACTCCACTGTCCACAATCCTACCATACCTGTGTCTGGCTTCTGACACAAGCATGCCACAATTTTTTGCTTAATGAGTTGAGAGCATTTATGGATGACAGAGAATCAGTTACAATTAAACTGTCAATCTTTGATACATAGATGCATTTCAGTGCAAGGAGTATGGCAAACAGTTCTGTCTGAAGGGTAAGGCCCAATTATTGATGCGTGCTCCAATTTCCCTTTAAGAGAGCCATCACTCTGTACGACAACAGCATCACTACCAGCTGCACCAGTGGATTGGTGAACAGAACCATCAACGTAAATAATTTGCGAGAGTGTGTGCTGTGTGACTAAGTTATCAATACAGCTCAAGGCATCATGTTTGGCTTCAAGGCGAAGTTTTGGTTGTGATTTAAGAAGTAGTTTGGGGGGAAATGGAGGAATGGTAGTTTGGAATGGGGTAATATTCCATGGAGCGGAGAAGTGCCGCTGTTGCCTTACTTGACATAGATCATGTATCTGATTCATGCGGAGGTCGGTTCCAGTCTTTTCGATCCATCTGGAGGAGTGTTCACCAGTGCTGAGGAAAGTTTGGAGGGCTTCTGAGCAGGGGGTTGAATGAGCTTGCCTGAGCATATTAACCCCAATTAGGATATTTCTTTCAGTAACACGATCTCTGATGCTTGGAATATCAAGTTCTTTTTGCACAAGGCGCAGTACTCTTCCATCTTGTTCCTCATCCTCATATCTGACATAAACAGGGATATAAGCCACAGCGCCATGTCTTCCCTTGCAGTTGACACCAGAATTTCCATGACAGTGTCTTCCACTGAAGACACTGGAAGACTCCAGGCGGACATAAACCAAATCTTTAAATGGGGTGCAGAAAATATGAAGCTCAATGATGAGAAATTTCAATTATTCTGATATGGAAAACGTGAGGAAATTAAAACTATATAGGATTATAAAACAAATTCCACCCACACAATAGAGCGAAAAACTAATGTAAAAGATTTGGGAGTTATAATGTCAGCGGATCTCACCTTCAAAGACCATAACAATGTATCAGTCGCATCTGTGAGAAAAATGACAGGATGGATAATGAGAACCTTCAAGACTAGGGATACCAAGCCCATGATGACACTCTTCAGGTTGTACAAGAATGATATGCAATACCGACAAGATGAAAACTGAGACACATGTGCAACATTTGGTATCTTTATTGTAGACGTTTCGCGCCCTCCAGTGGCTTTATCAATACAGATTCTAGGACATAATTTGGAGACAATAGAACTATATACGAAAGATTAGGAAATCAGTCCCTCAGCCTTGGAGTTGGTGTGAAGGGCACGGTAGTCGTGAAGATTCTGAAGCACAGGCAAGGAGGCTGGCATTTATATACTAATGTCAGGTGGAATGGGACGGGTAGCAGACGAGGGCATAGTCACTGGTAGGCGGGATTCCCCAGTGGAAGTAGGTCATACCCAAAATGATGGGTAAGTTGTAGTAGCAGTTGTAACAGCCGTGAAGAAAAATAATTTAGATGACCTCTGAACCAAGATTCCATGATGTTGGAGTATCTGACAAGTTGTACAAGTTTGTATATTGTTCTACTGTCTTCAAATTATGTCCTAGAATCGGTACTGATAAAGCCACTGGAGGGCGAAACGTCTACAATAAATATACCCAAATGTTGTACATGTGTCACAGTTTTCACTCTTCAGGTCACTTGTTCTATCTAGGCTGGAATATTGCTGCACACTAACAGCACCTTTCAAGGCAGGTGAAATTGCTGACCTGGAAAATGTACAGAGAACTTTCACGGCGCGCATAACGGAGATAAAACACCTCAATTACTGGGAGCGCTTGAGGTTCCTAAACCTGTATTCCCTGGAACGCAGGAGGGAGAGATACATGAATATATACACTTGAAAATATCCTAGAGGGATTAGTAGCAAACTTGCACACGAAAATCACTCCCTATGAAAGCAAAAGACTCGGCAGACGATGCAACATCCCCCCAATGAAAAGACGGGGTGCCACTAGCACGATGAGACAACACAGTAAGTGTCAGGGGCCCAAGACTGTTCAACTGCCTTCCAGCATACATAAGGGGGATTATAAATAGACCCCTGGCTGTCTTCAAGCAGGCACTGGACAAGCACCTAAAGTCAGTACCTAACCAGCCGGGCCTTGGTTCGTACGTCGGGTTGCGTGTGGCCAACAACAACAACCTGGTTGATCAGGCCCTGATTCACCATGAGGTCTGGTTACAGACCAGGCCGCGGGGGCGTTGACCCCCGAAACCCTGGAGTTTACCTGGAGAGGGTTTCAGGTGTCAACGCCCCCGCGGCCCGGCCTGAGACCAGGCCTCATGGTGGATCAGAGTCTGATCAACCAGGCTGTTACTGCTGGTCGCACGCAAGCTGACGTACGAACCACAGCCCGTTGGTCAGGTACTGACTTTAGGTGCGTGTCCAGCGCCTTCTTGAAGACAGCCAGGGGTCTGTTGGTAATCCCCCTTATGTATGCTGGTATACTCCAGGGTGAGACATATAGGCAAGTCACCTAACACCTGCTGCTGTCACTGTTCACCTAGCAGTAAATAGGTACCTGGATGTTAGTTAACTGCTGTGTGTGGCATCCTGAGCAAAGTGTAAGTAAGTTTATTCAAGTATACATAAATACAGTTACATAGATTATCATACATAGCAACATATGTGTAGAGAACCTGGGATAACCCAAAAAAGTCAGACACAGTGACTTATTTCCATCGGGGTCCTTGTGATATTTATTATTTACATTTAAAAATTTAAAACAGGTAAGTATCTTAACTATATAAAAGTAATTACCATAAAAGATATACTAGGAGAGAGGCTAAAATTAATTATTTTCATACAAGAAATCACTCTCCTGCCTTTCTGTAGCTTTATTCACGAGGTACATTTTGGGTGTCTTCTGAACTGCTCATGTTATGACAGGCCTTGACATGTGCAGGCAGTCTATTCCACTCTTATTGCAGTACAGAAAAATGTCTTTGAAGCCTGACCACTGACTCTAGGTATTACAAAGTTGTTCTCCCTTCCCCTGGTTCTGTAATTACATTGGTTCTCAGCCTTAACAAAATTGGCGGTGAGATATTGAGAATACTGCTTATGAGCAATTTTATAAACGTAATTGAGCTTTAGATGATATACTCTGTCTTCAACATTCAGCATATCCAGTTGTAATTCATTCTGGTCTACATGTTCTCTTGGACAAACGTCCAGGATGAATATCACCATTATGTTCTGGATGATTTATACCCTATCTTTCAGTTTTTTTTTTTTGTTAGCGCAGAATACACTGAAGCGCAAGAGTGGTCTATAATATACTGTATAAGTGCTAGACATAGGGTCGTGTGAGCCTCAGTAGGTAGACACTGTGCTTGTCTGTAGAGGAACTTCAGTCTGGCATTCGCTTTCTTTACTACACTGTTCCCTATCAGTTCTCCTGACATGCATGGGTCAAAGGAGATTCCCAGATATTTCACTGAATTTACTGTAATAATAGTTTCCCCATTACACTGAACATCAAAATTATTTACCCTTTTCAATTTATATTTCGTGCCAAAGAGTTTGCTTTCCGTGTTCCCGGGTGTAGTGATAATTTGTTGTCTACCAACCATTTGCTACAGGACTCTAGCTCTAGTGATAGTGCAATAGCAATGTCTTGTGTTTCTTTACCTGATATTAACAAAACATTATCATCTGCGTACAGTAGAAACCTTTATTTGACACTGATAGGCATGTCATTCACATAGCACAAAAAATAGCGAAGGGCTCAGGATACTACCTTGATGAACCCCACATGTTATCGGATGGGTTCTGATTCTGTGTTGTTGATCTTGCCAATTTGGTTCCTGTAGCTCAAGTAGGTAAACTTAAACCAGTCTACAGAACTCATGCCGATAGCCTGTAGTTTCTTACATAATATATTGTGGTTAACTGTATCAAAGGCCTTTTGCAAGTCTAGTGACATTTCAGTTCTCAGGTAGACCATCAAATTAATGAGAGGGGTGACGGTTGAATGAGATCTCCTAAAACCTGACTGGTAACTATGGGCAAAGTTTTTGTCATTAAGATACTTAACTACTTGACAGTACACTGCCTTCTCTTGAATGTTGGACATCACACTGAGTATACTAACAGGCCTATAGTTGCTGACATCAGATCTACTGTTTTTCTTGAAGATAGGAGTAACTCTGGCCTTTTTGAATCCTTCCGGGACAATAACTGTGGCTATGGACAAATTTATTACCTGCACAATGGGAACTGGTAATTCAGAGGCGCCGTCTTTAAGGAACTTAAGTGGGATGTTATCAGGACTGGTGTTCTTAGTTGGGTTTAGTTTACTTACTTCTTTATGTACGAAGTTATAAGATACAGTTGACAACTGTTCGGGGTGACGCCCGTATTAATGTAATATGTTTTAAATTTGTCAGAGTCTGTGTTAAAGGAATTTGATGCCACTGGCAGTTTACTTACTAGTGTTGATGCCACACAAGTGTAGTATGAATTAAAATAATTCGCCACTAGTTGTCTCGTGTCATACCTCGTTATCAATATTTAGTACTATGTTAGATCTATCTACGGGTTTATGGTTATGCCCCAGCTGTTTTAGTTGTTGCCAGAGCTTCCTGGGGTTATTCATGTACTCTTCGATTTCTGAGCAATAGTGCCTTGCCTTTGATTCTTTTATGAGCTTCTGTAATCTGTTTCCATCTCTGGAATTCATTAACGCTGCAAAATCCTGCCTGTTTGCCTTAAATCTTTTTAGCAACTGGTCTCTGAATTATCTAATATCTTAGTTTAATATCTTTATGCACCCAATACCCATCCTGTGGGCGGTAGTCAAAAGATTACAGAGGTACATAATGGGTCCAGGGACTGGGCCTCAAAGTTTTGATAGCTGAGCAAGTTACAAAGGCAATGAACTTAAAATTTACAAAGGTAATAAAGTCACAAGTTACAAAGGTAATGAACTCCAGGTAGGTCTAGTCACAATCATGACAAGTTACAAAGGTATTTACAGATTACAGAGGTACGTAATGGGTCCAGGGACTGGGCCCCCAAAGTTTTTATCTAATATCTCAGTAGTCATCCAGAGCAATAGGCAATCTGGACACCCACGATGCCTTGTACCCTCTCACAAAGTGCTTGAGTCTGCCCAGGTTGACATATTTCCTAAGATGTGCACCTTCATATGATAACCCTATACTGCACGAATATGACAGTATTCTGAGGCAGATTTTTACGAAAGTACTTAACCTTACTCTAGAAGACGGACAGTGGAACCAAGCTACACTTCCAGTCAGACTAGGAGGCATTGGTGTCCGCAGGTCATCACAGATTGCGCTACCTGCTTTTTGTCTTCATGAATTGCATCCAGAGAGCTTGTAGCAGCGATTCTCCCTGAACATCTTAGGGACAAGATTGGAGTCAAGGACCAAAAGTTCATTGACGGAGCCATGATCTGGGATAATCTAACGGGCTCTGAAACCAGACCTGCTCCCCCCAACAACTGCAAACAATCGCACTGGGATGGTCCAATAGTGGAAAATATAGCCTCAACAATGCTTCAGAGTGTGTCATGGAAGGATAGAGCCCGCCTCCTGGCAGTGAGAGCCCCTCATGCAGGGGATTTTCTGTTGGCTGTTCCCAACTCCTGCCTTGGCACACGCCTCGACGCACAGACCATCCGCATCGGTGTTGCCCTTCGACTTGCTGCCCATATTCTCGCCGAACACAGGTGTATTTGTGGCACCTACCATGGACTTGTGTGCCGTAAATCCGAGGGAAAGATTGCAAGACATGAGGAGGATAATAACATTATCAAGAGGAGCCTCACAACAGCTGGATGCCCAGCAGTAAGGGAGCCACCCCAGCTATGCAGATCTGATGGCAGCCAGAAGCGTCCAGATGGTATCACACTTCAAGCCTGGACAGATGGGAAGCAGGTGGTGTGGGACTACACATGCGCATCTACCTTGGCTGATACCTACCTCCAATACACCAGGGAGGAAGGAGGGGCAGCTGCCAGCTTCAGGGAGTCCCAAAAGTCTAGAAAATATGGAGAACTTGCCATCATTATATGTTTGTTCCCATAGGCTCAGAGACCCTTGGCTCATGGGGAAAGAGTGCATCTAAATTCCTTAAGGATCTGGGAAAAAGACTCATCAGGGTAACTAGGGCTCCCAGGGCAGCTAGTTTTCTGTTCCAGCGGCTCAGTGTGGCTGTTCAAAGGGGACTCCCTGAAGCTGGCAGCTGCCCCTCTTCCTCTCTGGTGTATTGGAGGTAGGTATCAGCCAAGGTAGATGTGCATGTGTAGTCCCACACCACCTGCTTCCCATCTGTCCAGGCTTGAAGTGTGATACCATCTGGACGCTTCTGGCTGCCATCAGATCTGCATAGCTGGGGTGGCTCCCTTACTGCTGGGCATCCGGCTGTTGTGAGGCTCCTCTTGACAATGTTATTAACCTCCTCATGTCTTGCAATCTTTCTCTCGGAATTGCGGCACACAAGACCGTGGTACCCAAGTCGGTCTGCTGCTTCACTTCTACAAATGCACCTGTGTTCGGCGAGAATAGGGGCGGCAAGTCAGTGGGCAACACCGATGTGGATGGTCTGTGGGTCGAGGCGTGTGCCAAGGCAGGAGTTGGGAACAGCCAACAGAAAATCCCCTGCATGAG
>NW_026509377.1:0-13779 GCF_026875155.1 Cherax quadricarinatus
TGTCCTCCCCCAGATGACTCTTCCCCCCCCTGGGTTCTTCCCCCCTGACCCCCTTCCCCGGGAACTTTCCCCGCGTACTTGCACTCTCCCCTTCCCCCCCTGAGCAACCCTCTTCCCCCCCTTGCGATGACCCCCCTGCCCATCCCTTAGTGACTCCCCTTTTTGCTCCTTGCAGCATGACTTCCTTCCCTCTTCCGGGTCCTTGCAGCAATGCCCTCCTCTGTCCGCTCCTTGCAGCAGACCCTCCACTTGCCGCCCTTGAGCATGACTTTCCTCTTCTCGCTCCTTGCAGCATGACTCTCCTACTGCCGCTCCTTGCAGCATGACTCCTTGCCCTCTTGCAGCATGACTCTCCTCTCTGCCGCTTCTTGCAGCATGACACTCCACTGCCGCCTTTCCCTTTCAAACATGACTCTCCTCTGCCCGGGGCCCTTCCCGCTGACTCTCCTCTGCCCTTTCCTTTTCACATACCCTCCCCCGCCGCTCCTTGCCGCCTTTTTTTCTCCCCCCGCTGCTCCTTGCAGCATTACTTCCTCTGCCCCCCTTGCAGCATGACCTCCTCTGGGCCCCTCCTTGCAGCATGAAATCTCCTTTTGCGGCTCCCTTGGGAGCATGACTTTCCTCTGCCGCTCCTTGCAGCATGACTCTCCTTTTCCGCTTTCCCTTGGGAGCATGACCCTCCCCATCGCTCCTTCAGCACATATCCCCCTGGCCCCTCCTTGCAGCATGACTCCCTCTTCCGCTCCTTGCACATGACTTTTATCCGCTCATTGCAGCATGAATCTCCTTGCCCTTTTTTCAGCATGACACTCCACTGCCGCTCCTTTTCAGCATGACCCCCTTGCCGCCCCCTTGCCCGCATGACTCTCCTCCCCTTCCCCCTCCTTGCAACTTACTAGCCCCTTCCGCTTCTTGCAGCATGAAATCTCCCTGGGCCCCTCCTTGCACATGACTCCTATGGGCCCCTCCCTTTCGCATGACCTCTTCTGCCGCTCCCTTTCAGCATGACTCTCCTCTCCCAAATTCTTACAGCAAGACTCCCCTCTGGCCCCTCCCTTTCACTGACTCTCCCTCCCGCCGCTCCTTGCAGCATGCCCCCCCCTGCCGCCCTTGCAGCATGACCTTTTTCTCTCCGCCCTTGCAGCATGACTCCTAAACCCCTCCCTTGCAGGGATGATTCCCCGGCCGGGGTAATTGCAGGGGGATTACTCTCCTCTTCGGCCCATGCAGCATTACCTCACTGCCGCTCCTTGCAGCAAAACTCCTCTGCCGCTAATTGCACTGACTCTCCTCGCCGCTCCTTGCCCGCATGACCCCCCCGGGTTTTTTTGCATTACTCCTCTGCCGCTCATTTCAGCAAGAAATCTCCCCCTGGGCCCCTCCTACAGCATGAAATCTCCTCTCCGCTCCTTGCAGCATGACTCTTTCCCCTGCCGCTCCTTGCAGGGATGACTTTTTTCCCCCTTTCCGCTCCTTGCAGCAGACCCCCTGCCCCCCCTTGAGCAAAAAACTCCTCTGCCGCTAATTTTCAAACATGACTCTCCCTGCCGCCCTAGCACAGACTCTCCTCTGCCGCTCCTTGCACAGACCCCCCCTCTGCCGCTTTCCCTTTCCAAACATGACTTCTGTCCCCTCCTTGCAGCATGACTCCCTCGCCCCCCCCCTTTCAGCAAGACCCCCTCCTCTGGGCCCCTCCTTTCTAAAAAAAAACTCCTCTGCCCCCTCTTTGCAAACATGAACCCCATGCCGCTCCTTGCAGCATGACTCTCCTCTGCCGCCCCCTTGCAGCATTTACCTCCAAAAGCCCCCCATTCAGCATTACTCCCGCTGCCCCTCCTTGCAAAAATGACTCCTCTACCGCTTCTTGCAGCAATGACCTTTCCCCCCCCCTGCGCCCCATTGGGAGCATGACTCCCTCCCGCCGCTCCTTGCAGCATGACTCCTCTTTCCGCTCCGTGGGAGCATGACTCTCCTCTGCCGCTCCTTGTACAAAGACTCTCCTCCCGCCCCCTCCTTGCAAACATACCTCCTCTGGGCCCCTTCTTTTTCATATGAATCTTTCCCCTGCCCTCCTTTTCACATGAGACTCCTCTAAAAACCCCCCTATTGCAATATGACTCTCCCCTGCCGCTCCCCTTTCAGCAAGGGCTCTCCTCGTTACCTCCCTTCACATACTCCCCTGCCGCTCCCTTTCAAACATGACTCCTCTGCCCCCTCCCTTTCAGCATGGCCTTTTTCTGCCACCCTTTCAGCATGACTCTCCTCTGCCGCTCCTTGCCCGCATGACCTCCACCCCCCAATCCTTGCAGCATGGCTCTCCACTGCCACTTTTTTTCCCGCATGACCTCCACTGCTACTTTAAAATAAAAAAATCGGTTTTGCCACTTCCCTTTCAGCATGAAATCTTCTCGCCGCCACTTGCAGCAAAGACTCTCCCCTGCCCCCTACTTGCGCATGACTCTCCTCTGCCGGGTACTTGCAGCATGAAATCTTTCTCCACTCCTTGCATCATTTACTCCCCCTCGGGCCCCCCTTTCACAAAGAACCTCTCCTCTGCTAATTCCCTTTCAGCATGGCTCTCCACCCGCCACTTTTTTTCACATACTCTCTACTTTCAAAATTAAAGTAAAACTCGGTTTTTTTTGCCACTTTCCCTTTCAACATGACTCTCCTCTGCCCATCCTTGCAACGACTCTCCCCGCCGCCCCTTGCACATGACCTCTCTGCCATTCCTTGAAACATACCTCCACTGCCACTTTTTGCAAATGACTCTCCACCTGCCACTTCCCTGCCCAAAACCCACTCTCCTCGGGCCCCCCTTTCAAACATGACCCTCCCGCAGCTACCCTTTCCAAACAAGACTCTCCTCTTTTTACTTTCCCTTTCCCAACTGACTCTCCTCTCCACTCCTTGCAAACATGCCTCCTCTGGGCCCCTCCTTTTCAACATGAAATCTCCTCTGCCAAACCCTTTCAGCATGACTCCCTCTGCCTCTCCTTGCAGCATGAATCTTCCCCTGTCTTCCCCTTTCAGCATTGGGTTTTCCCCTGCCCCTTTCGCAGCAAAGACTCTCCTCTGGGCCCCTCCTTGCAGCAAAGACTCCCCCCTCTGCCCCCCCTTGCAGCAAAGACTCTCCCTGCCGTTTCCCTTTCAGCATTACTCCACTAGCCACTTCCTGGGAAGGGTGAAATCTCCTCCCGCCGCTCCTTGCAGCATGACCTCCCACTTCCCACTTCCCCGCAGCATGACCCCATCGGCCCCCTTGGGGTTTCCCGCATGACTCTCCTCTGCCGCCCTTGAAACATGAAAAAAAAATCTCCCCTGCCACCCTTGCAACATGACTCTCCTCTGCCGCTCCTTGCAAACAAGAAATTCCTAAGCGGCCCCCTTTCAGCATGACTTAACCTCTGCCGCTTTCCTTTCAGTATGACTCTCCTCTGCTCTTCCTTGCAGCATGACTCCCCTGCCGCTCTTTGCAGCATGAAATCCCTCCCCACTTCCCTTTTTGCATGACTCCCCCATTTTTCCACTCCTTTTCAGCATGACCTCCAAAGGGCCCCCCCTTGCCGCATGATTTTCCCGTTTTTGCAGCATGACTCTCCTCTCCACTCCTTGCAGCATGACTACCCCCACCCTCCTTGCAAACAACTTTTTTTTTTTTTTTTTTATTTTTTGTTTTTTTTTTTTTTAAAATTTTTTTTTTTTTTTTTTTTTTTTTTTTTTTTTTTTTTTTTTTTTTTTTTTTTTTTTTTTTTTTTTTTTTTTTTTTTTTTTTTTTTTGGGGTTTTTTTTTTTTTTTTTTTTTTTTTTTTTTTTTTTCCCCCCTTTTTTTTTTTTTTTTTTTTTTTTTTTATTTTTTTTTTTTTAAATTTTTTTTTTTTTTTTTGTTTTTGGCCCCCCGCTTGCTCCGGGGCCTTGCCGGGCCCTTTTCCCCCCGCCTTATTTCGGTTCCAAACCCCAAAAAGGGGGCCCTCTCCGCCCTTTCCCACAAAAACCTTGTTTTCCCCCCTTTTTCCAAACTTTTCCCCCTTTTTAAACATTTTCCGCTCCCAAAACCTTTTTTCCGAACATTGCCTCCGCGGCCATTTCAATTTTTTCGGCCCTTCAGGCCCCGGGAGGGAAAACCCAGGGGAAACCCCCCAAAAAACCCGGTTTCCGGGCCCCAAAGCCAGAATTTTGGGGGAAACCGGGGACCGGGAGCCCCTTCCCAAATTCCCTTGTTTAAAAATTGTTTTCCCCTGGGAAAAACCCGCAAGGGTTAAAACCATGGGCAAAACTTGCCATTTAATCCCAAAACCCCCCTAGTTGGGGGAAAGGGGGAATTAACCTGAAAAAGGGGGTAAACCCCGGGGTGCCTTAGGTCCCTGTTGCAAGCTTTCCCAGTCCCGGGAATTTAAAAAGTTTCCGAACCGTTGGGAAAACCCGGAAGGTTTCCAATCACCAACCCCCCCGGGGGCGGCCTTGTCCCTGTCGACCTCGAGAAACTGTTTCCCAATTTTCCCCCCATCCAAAATGCTAGAAAACCCAGTGGAAAAACCCATCGGGGACGCCCAATTAAACCTTTTTCCTAACCCTGGGCCAGTTTGTGGTTTCCCTTTTGGTGTAAAAAGCTGCGAAGTATGCTGACAGCTGAGTGGAGAAAAGCAGTCGTCGCGCAATGCACATGCTCGTAGAAGCCCTTCCACTAGTTCGGGGGAAGAGGCCCCGTCCGCAAAACCAGCGAAAGACGTAGTAACCCTGTCGGAGTCGCTGTATTCCGCCCCTGTCCGCAAGCATTCGCCGCCCTGGGCAGTGATACGCTTGCCGACAGTGAGGAAACCGAGTGTCTTACGTGTTGCCGAGACTCTACCGAACCTTCCAGGTCGAGCCTCGTCAACAAGTGTCGAGCCTCGAGCAGCTGTGACTCCGGGGACCTTCGTCGGCCTGTCATGCCTTCATGTTCGGAAATGAAACCCATGTGGACCGCTCATCGAGTCCACTGTCCACAATAAGCCTGTTCAGCTTTTCCTAGACACATTTTTCGGTGGTTAACATTGTCCGCCCCAAACCTTTTTTCCGAGACATTGGCCTTCACGCGCCATGTTGACAGACCGTCTGCCATTCAGACCTTGAGAGGGATCTCAGGTAAACCGCTGACGGTTCGCGGTCGCACAACGCTAGAATTTGTGGGTCCAGGGTCACAAGCTGTCCGCAAATTCTTAGTCGTAGAGGTATTGTTTTCCATGGGACCTGCTCATAGGGTTCAAAACCATGGCAGACTTAGGACCGTTTAGATCCAGCTGAGTGGAAAGCGGAATTCAACGGAGTGGATGTGCCCTTCTGGGGCGTGCGCTTAGGATCCACTACGTGCTACTCTGTCTCAGAGTATGCACAGTGCCTAGAATCTTTGGGAAAACCGGAGGTTTCCATAGCACATTCTCCCCGGGGTGGGTCTCTTGTCCTGATCGACCTCGTAGAAGCTCGTTGCCCATCACCCCGGGCCCAAACACGCGTAGTTACCAGTGAAACCCAGTCTGGGGACGCCCCAGTCTAACCTTCACTCTAACTCTGACGCTGTTGTATGACCAGCAGTTGTCAAGCCGCAGTATCCCTGTCCGGCAGGCGACTGTCTGACTCGTGTCATGCATCAGCGAGCAAGTTACTGCTTTTACAAAGTATGACGTCACTTTGTCAGCTAACTCGCTCACTCCTGTTAAAGGTGTACTGAGCAGAGCTTTTGAAGGAGACCATGTGCTGGTTGACAACGACACATGCCGAGTCAAGGGTTCTCCCTTGAACCATCCTTGCACACATGGCAACGTGGTAAGTTGCAAGTCCTTGTTGTCAACATGCATAGTCGAGAATTTCCCCTGCGGAAGAATACCTCACTTGCCCGATCTTGTCAGATTCCCTCCCCCCGGTGAGAGTGGAGGGTGAAGCCCCAGCTAACTTCCTTGTGAGGCAGTTCTCCCAAGGCGAGCCCTGCTGCCGACTCTTCCAACACCCGGCCATTTGCAGGAAGATGATCTAGCTTTGACAGACTATCCTGAAGAGGTCCCAAAACTTCTTCCCAGGTTCTCATCGTGCACGTTCTGCAGTTGCACTAGATGGTGAAGCCCAATGGGTTTGACCCCACTGATCTCTCACCGTATTCCGTTTGACAAAGGTACTAAACCCATTTATGTCCTGCGTATCGCCTGCCACATGCGCAAAGAGTCTTCGCCGAAGAACTATTACACGGATGCTCCGTGATGGAGTTATTGAGGAGTCCACTTCCCCGTGGAAATGCTCCCCTTATTCTGGTTCCCAAGAAAGACGGAACCTGGCGTCCTGTTATCGATTACAGGAAACTGAATGCATGTACCATCCCAGACCGTTTTCCATTGCCAGTTCTGAACGACCTTTTTCCCAGAACACTCGGCGATAATAAGGTCTTTTAAACTCTTGATCTTTTTCAAGGGTTCTGGCAGACCCCCCTCGATGATGAGAGTAGAGAGTTGACAGTTTTTCTCTACTCCAACTGGTCATTACCATTTCAGGAGGATGCCCTTCGGCTTGCGCGGAAGCCCAATCACGTTTGGGTCGTTTGATGACGACAATTTTCCGTACCCCCTAGGTTGGCACGCCATGGTCTACCTGGATGATCTCATAGTCATGTCACAAAATGTCCCGTCACATCTTTAGAAACTTGACAGGGTATTGGACAGGCTAGCTCAGGCAAATCTTAAAAGGGAAAGCTCTCCAAATGTCATTTCCTCCGGAAGGAAATAAAATTTCTGGGTCACGTAGTAACTCAGAATGGCATAAAGAACGGACGAGTCTAAAATCTCGGCCGTGCAAAATTCCCCAGACCCATGACGGGGGATGCAGTCCGGTCCTTCATAGGCCTGGCGGGTTTTTCTACCGCACCTTTATCGCAGGTTTCTCCACCATTGCTGCACCCCTGACACGTTTTTCACAGAAGGATCCCCTTTTGAGTGGACGTGCGATCAGGAACGAGCTTTTGTCATTCTTAAGAAACAAGTTAACATCAGCCCCAACCCTTAGATTCCCCTGATTTCACCAAGGCATTACCTTGAAAGACTGATGCCAGCAAAGTTGGCATCGGTGCAGTTTGTCCCCAGGAATCTAATGGGGAAACAACAGCCTATTGCCTATGCTAGCCGTGTTCTTACTAAAGCGGAAGTCAATTATTCAGTGACAGAGCTAGAAGCTTTAGCCATTGTATGGGCCCTGAGTCATTTCGGGATATCATCTATCATTATCCTATCAAGATTTATACAGATCATTTACCCTTAGTGGCCCTTTTTGCGAATAAGAACCCCCTGGGGAAAAGGGCATGCTCGGGGTCGCTCACGTTTCAATGACAACAACCCTAAAAATTTGCTATGTCCGGGTAAGAAAAATGTTGTAGCTGATGCCCTTTTGAGACATTTTAGCTTTCGTGGTGCGGCAATTCGTTCTCTGTTGAGGATCTCGAAAAACCCCAAACCGACGGGAAACCCGGTTTGGTCTCCACCCTTCGTTTCCTGAAAAAAGGGAGGACGTTGACTTACGGTCAATTCCCCCCGTTCCACTGGGGGGATTTAGGGGTCAAACCAAGGGTACTGTCCCGTGTTGCCCCTTGGTGGCCCCCGGGCAAAACCCTTTATACCAACTGGGTGATCCCAGATTTCCCATGATCCCAGCTACTCTTGGGTTTAAAACCACATGCCCCAGGTGTACGCCCCCCGGGGGAAGGGGCCCGGCAGTATCAAACAGGCACGAATGAAAAAATTTCGGGCCCAAAGTTGGCATCGGCCCTTGCCAAGCATGAAACACCAGTGTGTTGTCTGCCTACTCAAAAAGGGGTTAAAATTACAGGTCCAAACCCCCCATTCAAAAAGTATCCCATTAAAAAGGGAGCCCGGGGGAGAGAACTTCGGTCGCCCTTTTGACGAACTTCTCGACCTCGGAAAAGGGGAAAAATAAGCCCCTGCTTGAAATGGTAGATAACTTGACAGGGTAAAAAGTGAATTAGTCCCCATCCCTGATAAAACCGGGGAAACGGTCGTTGTGCTTTCCGTAGAAATTTTGTTTTCGTCAACTTGCCCACTTTCCCCCTTCTTTTCAACAATGGGTCGAGTTTATAAAGGGCAAAATTTCAGGATTTTTGGGCTCCAAAATCAACATTCATCTTTTTCCGAACCCTCCCACCCCCCGGTAATGGTTTTTGCGGGAACGTACAAATCGCAAAGCCCTGGAGGTGCCCAGAGTAACCGTTAACCCAATTTGTTTTCATGGGATGACTATCCCCAGAGGGTTCAGGGGTACATTAAATTCCTCCCTCAAAAAAGCTTTGATCGGTTTAGAAATATTTGCATTTATGGGTTTTGACAAGTGCTTACCATATGAAATTTTTGTTTTACTCCAACCCAGAAACCCACTTACGATACTGTAACCCCAGGTAGGGAAAGGGGAGGACAACGCAGCTTGTCTTCCAGCGGGTTTCGAAGAGAAAAACCCTTTTGGGAAAACAAATGTAGGTTCAATCTGAGCGCAATGCCCGCCCAAGGGGAAACCCAAAGGGGGAAACCCAAAGGGTTTCAAAGTTTATGTTGCTCCAAACCCCGTGCAGACCCCAGGTATGCACAAAATTGTTTCCCCAAATTTGTGGGGTTCCCACCGTGGGCCTAACAGCTCCGTTCAATAAGTTCGAGGTTTTTGGGGGATTGCACCCGGGGAAAATCAAGGAAAACCCACCTTAAACACAAAAATTTTGTGGGGCCATATGCAGGCCCATAAATTGGGTGGGGGGCGCGTTTCGTTGCAACCCCCACGAAACAGACTAATGTTAGGGACAAAAACCCTCATTCCCTTCTCCACAACTACTGGGACGGAAGAAAGGCCCAGGGAGAAAACTCCTTTTTTTTTGGCCTGCGACCCCCGGAAACGTAATTTCTGTGACATTGACGGACCAATGACTTTTTCCGGGCTCCTACGCTAGTTTGCTAATTGTTTTTCTTGCAGAAAAAGGGTATAAATTTTCAACACAAATTTTATAACTTGTCGATAATTGAGTCAGGGTGGACAACTCATGTAATTAAAAAAAAAAACTTTTAGAAGGGGACCCAAAATTTTTAAAAAAATTCCATGGATATAGTTTAAATTGGGACGTATGTGCATCAGTGTTTTTTTTTAACCAAAAATTAAAAAAAAAAAAACTTATTAAAGGGTTTAGGGGGAGTGCTGCCCATGGTTTCAAGTCACAAACCTTTGGAAATGCAAATTTTCAGTCATTGTTTGCGATTGTGAGCGTTTCAAAAAACGTTTGTAAACAGTGGCAACGATGTTCAGCCCCGCGGGGGCAACCTGTAAAATAGAAGTTTTTTAGTTCCATTTCTGACTCTTCCCCGGGGTCTCCCAAATCGATGAAACAGCGCGGGCAAAACCCGTTTTCCCCCTTCCCCCCCGGGTGGGAGGGGTTTTTTTTTTTGGGCCCGTTTCATTTTTTTTTTTCCATTTTTTATTTATAGTGGCAAAAACCAGGCCCCTCGGGGGTAGCTATTTTAATTCCCTTTTTACCTATGGGCCCAAACCCGTTTTTGTCGCGTCGGGACGACGGAGGGCGTTTGGCCGGGCCCCAGCAAAAAGGGAACAGGCCCCGTAAATGTTTAGGCACACAGCCTACCGTCGCTTGACAAGTTCATATTTCCGGGGAAAATTTAGTGCCGGGCCCCCTTTGGCCCCACCAGGTCGGGGGACGCACATTCCCCCCCCTCTCACTCTTGGACCCCGACTTGACGACACAAGTACTCCCCCTCCAAGGACGGCTTGCGGTCACTTCCTTTACCTGGGCCCTTGGTTTTACTTTACTCCTACCCGTTAAAGCCAATCTAGTTCCCCGGCCCCTATCATTGTACCCACGCCCACCCTCAATTTGGCACTAAACCACTGTTCGCAGCAAGAACAGTTAAAAAAACAGCAGCATGACTCTTCTGCCGCCCTTTCCCCATTACCCTCCCCTGGGCCCCTCCTTGGGGGCATGGGCTCTCCTTCCCGCTCCTTGCAGCCCTGACTCCCCCCTGCCGCTCCTTGCAAACATGGGCTCCCCCCGCCGCCCTTGCAGCATGACTCCTCCATGCCCCTCCTTGCCCGCTGATTCCTCTGCCACTCCTTTCAAAACCAAAGGATTTCCCCTGCCGCTCCTTGGGAGCATGAAATCTTTCCCCGCCCCCTCCCCCCCTTTAAACTACTTTCCCCTTTCCGCTCCTTGCAGCAGGGCTCTTTCCCCTGCCCCCCCTTGCAGCAGAACCCTCTGCCGCCCTTGCAGCATGACTCCTCTGCCGCTCCCTTTCACATGACTCCTCTGCCGCTCCTTTAGCAAAACCCCTCTGGGCCCCTCCTTTCAGCATACTCCTCTGCCCTCCTTGCGCATGGGCCCCCTCTCCCTCCTTGCAGATGACTTCCCTTCTGCCGTCCTTTCAGCTTTACTCCTCTTCCGCTCCTTTTCAGCATGAAATCCTCTTTCCGCTCCTTTCAGCAGACCCTCCTCTTTCCCCTCCTTGCGCATGACTCCTCTGCCGCCCCCTTTTCCGCATTACTCTCCTCTTCCCCTCCTTGGGAGCATGACTCTCCTCTGGCGCTCCTTGCAGCATGACTCCTCTGCCGCTCCTTGCAGCACATCTGTTTTCCTTCAATATACCCGAAGAGTTTACATCTTGGATCCTTTAAAAACGATGTGCCTTGGATGCTTATGAAAAGGGTCTTTTATTCAAGTATTTTGGGGTTATCCTCCTCTTCCTCGGATCGCATTACCTCCTTTAACGAACTCGGGTCTTTGCGTAGCATACCTGCAGTACCAGACAGCGGTGGATTTATTGAAAGGTCGACTAAGTAGTCACTTGGGGCCCCCGACTGCTGACAGGAACCCCGACCATTGAGGGACCCCAACTACTGAGGATGGGGGTCCCCTAATCGTTAACTATTTGTTTCTTGACTCTCCGGTAGTCGCAGCAAAAGTCATTTGGTATTATTATTATTTGGGAAAAAAAATTATTAATTTTTCAGTAATAGTCTAGAAAAAAATGTTTTCAAAGTTTAGAAGAGAGTCGTATGGCTCTTTTAAAAATACGCAACATATGCTGCTAAATGTTCCGCTTAGGGCCCCTGAACCTCTAACCTGCTACTAGTAGCAGGTTCTACTATCATCCATAGCTAGTAACAGTCAAGTAATCAAGGAAATAACGCAAACACGGTCGGAACTTGTGATTCAACTAAATATCTTCACCAGACAATATGTATATACACAAGTCAGTTCTATATGAACAGAATATAATAAAAATTTTAACAAGTAGTGAGCACTAAATTTACATACAGTAAAACACCATCAAACAGTACAGTATGATGTGAGTCAGGTGTCGGCCAAAGTTAGTCTGGCTGGATAGAATGACCTCACAATGTTACCACACCATGTAGCAAACCTTCCCCTGAGAGATCAGAATGCCACAGCACACAACTGTCATGTGTTGTCACGAGGTAACTCTGGCTACCGTGCTCACAGGTGCCCAAGATTACTTACTGCTGCACTCAGCACTTGCAACACCTCTCACTCCATACATGTTGTAATACCCTCACAAATTTAATACTTTCACATGAATGTAATAATAATAATAATAATAATAGTAATAATGATGATAATAATAATAATAGAGTAATGAATAATAAAGTAATAATAATTAAAATAATTAACTATAATCTAGCTCATGGGCCCAGATACCGGCCAGAGCTTAGCTCTGTTACGCACTGCTTCTGACAAGACCATTTTCTCACCTCCTGGCGCTATATAAGGCTCCATCCTGTCACTTCAACTCCATATTGTTTCAGACTATGGAACAATACTCTTCTCCAGACTGAGGGACTGACCACCTCAAAACTTTAAGGGTGATGGACTGATTACATCGTCTTCAAGTCTCTTCTGCTTCTATCAAAATTTTCTGTACTCGACTGAAGAAGCCTACTGTGTAGGCGAAACGTTTCGAAATAAAGATACCTAACTGTTACATGTGTGTCTTACCTAACAACCTGTCGGTATTTTTTCCATTTTTATGTTCACCATTTTCTCGCTAACCCACAAACAACCAAAACATTTTTGTGTTCCATTCTCAATATACTTCAAATGTTTCATTTAGTAATGATTTTATGAGAAAAAAAATGTGCTTATTTTTCCTGTAAAGAGCAAATTCGTGGCTGGAGGAGAGCGCTACACAGAGTCTCATCAGCAACAGTGAATCTTGGGACGATTAATTGACGTGTGTTGTTAGTGGTCACGTCGGCGCCATCCACCAGACGGGTCATAGGCTCGCTGTTCATTGCTCTTTACACCTGGAGTTTACCTGGAGTTTACCTGGAGAGGGTTCAGTCAACGCTCCCGCGGCCCGGTCTGTGACCAGGCCTCCTGGTGGATCAGAGCCTGATCAACCAGCTGTTACTGCTGGATGCACGCAAACCAACGTACGAGCCACAGCCCGGCTGGTCAGGTACCGCTTTAGGTGCTTGTCCAGTGCCTGCTTGAAGATGCCAGGGGTCTGTTGGTAATCCCCCTTATGTATGCTGGGAGGCAGTTGAACAGTCTCGGGCCCCTGACACTTATTGTATGGTCTCTTAACGTGCTAGTGACACCCCTGCTTTTCACTGGGGGGATGTTGCATCGTCTGCCAAGTCTTTTGCTTTCGTAGTGAGTGATTTCGTGTGCAAGTTCGGTACTAGTCCCTCTAGGATTTTCCAGGTGTATATAATCATGTATCTCTCCCGCCTGCATTCCAGGAATACAGGTTTAGGAACCTCAAGCGCTCCCAGTAATTGAGGTGTTTTATCTCCGTTATGCGCGCCGTGAAGGTTCTCTGTACATTTTCTAGGTCAGCAATTTCACCTGCCTTGAAAGGTTGCTTAGTGTGCAGCAATATTCCAGCCTAGATAGAACAAGTGACCTGAAGAGTGTCATCATGAGCTTGGCCTCCCTAGTTTTGAAGGTTCTCATTATCCATCCTGTCATTTTTCTAGCAGATGCGATTGATACAATATTATGGTCCTTGAAGGTGAGATCCTCCGACATGATCACTCCCAGGTCTTTGACGTTGGTGTTTCGCTCTATTTTGTGGCCAGAATTTGTTTTGTACTCTGATGAAGATTTAATTTCCTCGTGTTTACCATATCTGAGTAATTGAAATTTCTCATCGTTGAACTTCATATTGTTTTCTGCAGCCCACTGAAAGATTTGGTTGATGTCCGCCTGGAGCCTTGCAGTGTCTGCAATGGAAGACACTGTCACGCAGATTCGGGTGTCTTGAGAGAGGTGCCTTGATGATGGGAGTTACTCTTGATTCAAGGACCTGTACTTATTCTCCCCTGCCTTGGATGGAACCTCATATTGCACTACACCTGTACAATACAGTACAAACCATGCTGCTGCTAAAGATATTTATAGCCTAGCTTAAGTCTACTACTACGGGCGGAGTTTGAATCCATGGTAAGTGAATCCTAAAATTCACAGACCAGTGCGTTAGCAACACAGCCAGCTGCTTTAACCTTGTTTCTCCATAAATATCCCCTCAAGGAAGGTTCCTTGATGTTGGTGAGGGGCTCTTGATTTATGGAATTGGATCTGTGCTCCAGTTCCCCGAATTAAGCCTGAATGCCTTCCACATCCCCCCCCAGGCGCTGTATAATCCTCCGGGTTAGGCTTCCCCTTTATTTTTAATAAAAATAATTCCTAAAATGTTTAACTCGACTCATTTCATTATGATGGTAATTATTTTTTTT
>NW_026509378.1:0-14634 GCF_026875155.1 Cherax quadricarinatus
AACAGCAGCACAACAGCAGTAGCAACAGCAGCAGCAACAGCAGTAGCAACAGTACCAACAACAGCAGGAGGAACAGCAGCAGGAGTAACGGCAACAACAGCAACAACAGCAACAACAGCAGCAGCAACAGCAGTAGCAACAGCAGCAGCAACAGCAGTAGCAACAGTACCAACAACAGCAGGAGCAACACCAACAACAGCTGCTACTGCAAGAGTACCAACAACAGCAGGAGGAACAGCAGCAGGAGTAACGGCAACAACAGCAACAACAGCAGCAGCAGCAGCAGCAGCAGAAGCAACAGCGTCAGTTACATTAGGTCTGGTTGACTCAGTCACTGCCACTGGGTCTTGCTGCTGTCATTTAGGGTATGAAGCAAGGAGGGATTACTTGTTACTTACACCAAAGAGTGTTCTCTCTCTCTCTCTCTCTCTCTCTCTCTCTCTCTCTCTCTCTCTCTCTCTCCTCTCTCTCTCTCTCTCTCTCTCTCTCTCTCTCTCTCTCTCTCTCTCTCTCTCTCTCTCTCTCTCTCTCTCTCTCTCTCTCTCTCTCTCTCTCTCTCTCTCTCTCTCTCTCTCCTCTCTCTCTCTCTCCTCTCTCTCTCTCTCTCTTCTCTCTTCTCCTCTCTCTCTCTCACTCTCTCTCTCTCTCTCTCTTTTATACAGGGTTTGACAAGGTTAGGTTTAGGATCCCTAGCTTTATTGACAAGTTATTTACAGGTTAAGGATTCCTAACTTTATTGACAAGCTAAGAGCTGTTACCTACGTCAGCTCATTTGAAAGCATTTTTATTGTTATGAGACATACAAGTAGGGAACAGGATGAAGTTGGAGCCATCTGTGGGCCAGCATTTTCATTTGATCAACTGACTTTATCTCGTTGACATCATAATGCTGTACGAATGTGTTCCATATTCGAGTCATCCTGGGCATAAATGATGTCAGATGAAGTGATGTTCTGGAGAAGGGTACAGCCAGAGTGAAGTTGCTGCTTTCTGCCCGTCTTGTGGTATAGAAGCTTGCTTCACGCTGTCCTCGAAGTGGATCCAAGTATGGTACTTTGACGATTAGGGCCTTGTACATAACAGTAAGGCCACCCACATCCCTCCTGTGTTGAAGGCTCTGCTGAAATGACAAATCTGTCAAGGATTGGTCCAGGCGAGAGATGAGACGTATTGCTCTGTTCTCTACTCTGTCAAGCAGTCGCAGATGAGAGGGGGAGCAGGCAAACCAAGAAAGTGGAGCACACTCAAGGTGTGAGCATACTCGTGCCTCGTATAGAATCTTGCAACCCCTACTGTCAAGCAGATGTGAGATACGGTGAAGTGCTGTAAGCTTCCTGGCTGCCTTGTTTGCAAGATTTACAACGTGGTTCGTCATGGTCAGTTTGGAGTCAAATTTCACCCCAAGGATATCAACTTCTCCAGCTGCCAACACCCTCCCATTCAGCCTTACTACTGCACCGGCATTACCATCATGGTGCCTAGAGACCATCTCTCTCTCTCTCTCTCTCTCTCTCCTCTCTCTCTCTCTCTCTCTCTCTCCCCTCTCTCTCTCTCTCTCTCTCTCTCTCTCTCTCTCTCTCTCTCTCTCTCTCTCTCTCTCTCTCTCTCCTCTCTCTCTCTCTCTCTCTCTCTCTCTCTCTCTCTCTCTCTCTCTCTCTCTCTCTCTCTCTCTCTCTCCTCTCCTCTCTCTTCTCTCTCTCTCTCTCTCTCTCTCTCTCCTCTCTCTCTCTCGCTCTCGCTCTCGCTCTCTCTTGAAGAGTTTGGTGTTTGTTGATAATTTCTCTTATGCACAATGGGAGAAAAATAGTCGTGGTTCCTCTACACTTTCATAGGGGTGATTTCAGTGTGCAGATTTGGGACGAATATCCCTCTATATAATCATTCAGATGCAGTTCGAGTGATTTCCAGAACTCCCCGTGATTTGACTGATGTGAAGCTAATGAGAAGAATACAAGTGGACGAGGACCAGGTAAGCCTACAAAGACATTTGGACAGGCTGCAAGCCTGATCTGACAAGTGGCCCCTGGAGTTTAACCCCAGCAAGTGTAAAGGTATGAAGCTTGGGAACGTCCATGAATACCACAGACAGAGTACAGCATAGGAGGTCAAGGGCTGCAAAACTCACTCAAGGAAAAGGATCTTGGCGTATGTGAAGGCAAGAAGAAGGCTAGATAGTTCTGGCAGAGGTCCAGTTAATAGCCTAACTGTGATCTTTAAGATGACATGACAGAAAAGAATATCGTTAGTGTCGGCAAGTCTAACACCTCTTTACTGTTCTATAAGTCTGTCAGAAA
The DNA here is from genome assembly GCF_026875155.1 of Cherax quadricarinatus. Taxonomy (NCBI): domain Eukaryota; kingdom Metazoa; phylum Arthropoda; class Malacostraca; order Decapoda; family Parastacidae; genus Cherax; species Cherax quadricarinatus. Next base: position 2,295 of record NW_026509378.1, read on the forward strand.
GAGAGCTGTTAGTTTCTCGAAAATGTTGGAGAGGACAAGAGGAGCAGGAAATGGAGTAAACCCCGAAGGGGTATACTCCATTTCCTGTTATGGAAAGCAGGAGCAGGATATGGAGATGGAGGAGGAGCAGGAAATGGTATACCCCGGAGGGGTTTACTCCATTTCCTGCTCCTGCTAATAACCTGCTAATTTCCTGCTCCTGCTAATTTCCTGCTCATGCTAATAACCTGCTTCGAATGTTATTAGTTTGAAGAAAAGTAAGTTTGATGTGTATGAACGGAGAGTGTTGTTAAGAATTAGGTGGCGAAATAAAAGGCAAATAACAGAATATTTCACAGGAGAAGAGAGTTGGGAAGGAAGAAAGTCCGTTTAGCACATGAGAAGGCAGAGCTTGTAAGTCAGGAAGGTAGCCAAGGCGAGAGAACGAATTGCGAAGTGGAAATATCCGAGTCAAGGAACTGATGGTCACAGATGCGGAGGACACAGAAGAAACAAGGACACTTTTCTTGACAGAGGAACCTTGGTAAAAAAAGTCGTGAATGAACATGCTACTGTGCATAGGCTTGCGTTAAACAAAAAAAGAAAAGCCTGTAGACGAGCAGTTGACTTGTACTTCCAGGGAGGAAGGAAAATGTTAGTTTCCCATTAGGCTTTGAACTTGGTGGAAAGTTGAAAGAGACTAGAGTCATGTGGCCAAGGGACAAAGATATCCACATAGCAGAGCCAGAGAGAAGGACGACACCAATACTAGGAAGTAGAACAGTTATGAAATACTTCGTATAAAGGTTAGCAAGAACTGGGAAAAGATGAGAGTCCATAGCAACACCAAAGGTTTGGGAAGACAATTTACCTTGGAAAAAAAAAGTTGGAGTTCACATATAGCGAATAAGATCAAGAGAGACGTCAGTGGGTATAGAAAGATCAAGAGAACTTTTAACCATACACCTCAGACTCTCTTTAATCTGTTCTTCTGGCTTTGACCTTGTTCAATGTTTCTGTATTATTTGACCCTCTCTTCCTCATTTCTATGGTATTCCTAAAATTCATAAACCTGTATTCCTCTGCGTCCCATCCTATCCTCCAGATTTTCTGTCTCATTTCATTTTGCCTCTTAGCTAGCCATAACTTTCACTCCTTTTCTTGGAACTTTTTCTCCTGCACGCCTCCGCAGCTCTCAAGACTTCGTGTTCCGCCACATCTGACCTGTAAGTCTTGACGCTGAGTCCCTCTTCACTAATGTCCCTTTTGATGATGTTCTCACTTCTCTCAGAATGTCAGTGAAAGGTTACATCATCTCTCTATGTCATATAATGTAAACACAAACACGTCGAAGTGCTCCAGTGCTATAACCGGAGTTAGGGCATCCTTCTTTATTGTGGAGTAGGTTAACTTGTACCTCTTCAGCTTGGCTGAAAAATAAGCAACTGGATGGAGGACTCCTTCACCAGAGGCTTAAAGCAACTCTGCACTATTTTGCACATCACAGGCATCCACTTGTAATGAAATTGCTTTGAATAGTCTGGAGACAGCAATACAGGAGCTGCAAACAGCAGTATTTTTATTTATGTAAAAGCCTCTTGGCAAAAAGTGAACCAGACAAACTTGTTTCCAGAAAAGGGAGGTTAAAGGGGCCACAGTATCAGAGAAATTATTATAGAAATATGTATAAAACCCTATCTTCCCGACCAACTTTGAAGAGAATTTTTATCTTGGGGAACTGGATAATTGTGAACATCCAAAACATTGATGAATTTGGGTACCACTTTACCTTTCCCAACTTCATGACCTTAAAATGTTAATGCACATTGACCTAAAGATGTCTTGCTGGGGTTTACCATTAACTTATGTTTCTAAACCTCCCTAAAAGATATTTAGGTGAGGAAATATGTTCGTCCCAAGTATAAGAAATTACAACTAAATCAACGAGTTAAGCCTCAATGCCTACAGGCTCTTTTTTTTAGGATGAGAAATTAATTTCTGGAATGTGGCCGGCGAATCCCTCATGCCAAATGTCGTTACAGTATAATGTCTTCCTGGAGTCTCATAAGCTGAGATCTCCTTAGCCTTGTCAGTTAAAGTAACTTGATAGTACCTTCGAGGAGGTCTAATTCCGAATCAAAGTTGGCCTTATCCACGAAGTCCACTAAGTCGTCCATACAGGGCAGAGTGTAGCATCTGGCACTGTGACCACATTCACACTGTATTATTCCATGCATATCCATACTTCTATGTCAGGCTTTTTCCACAAGGATGAAAGGCGAGGTCCATGGACTAGAAGACTCTTCCAGCAACCCATGTTCTAGTCGAAAATTTACATGTAGTAATTTCTGCTTCTGTGCGTTAGCTCTGCAGTGGGAGTTTAATACGTTACTCAGACCTTATAATTATGCCATGGAAACCAAGATTACATATTTTCAGAATATCCAAAAAGATGTCAGGATAGGATTACAGAAGGGTAGTGAGATCAGCCATTTGAGTTTCTGTAAGTCCCGACATAAGAGGGCATGTGTTCTAAATAAAAGAATAATTAGGAAGTCTTATTTGAACTTCTGGAACTTTAAGCAAAGAGTCAGGATAGGTCCACCATTCATTTCAGTGACTGGGAAAGGGGCTTGCCAGGCAGGCATTAAGAAGCATGTTCAGTACCACTACGAGCAAGGATCTAAAGCGGGAATCAAAGACTAGCAAGAACTTCGAAGCAGCCGACACATCAGAGTGAAATGCCATACCGAATAATTCAGACTTTAATTTATTATGTATTAACTCACGAAGCTGTGCAGCAGTTAAGGTACGTCAATACTCAATGCCAACTGAATAAGAGACATTCCAGCCGTGCTCAAGAAATAGTTTAGACAAGTTTTGCAAAGTATACACCTAACACGCAGAGGCAACGTTACCTAGCCAGCACTATAACAAGCACCACGTTGTAACAAAGCGCTCACTATACAACAACTGCTAAAATAACAATGAGAGACAACCAGAAGCAGAAGGAAGTAGCCGAATGCAGTGCATGGACAACTATGGCTTAAATATACTCCTGTCAGTGAATATACATAGAGATATACACTTCTTTGTAAATCATTCTGAACCTAAAGAAAGAAATATACTTTATTGTGTTTATTATTAAATTATTGTAAACTTATCTAAAATATATTTAGTTGGATTAGGCTAAATTAAATTGCGCTTGTTATAATAAGGTTAGGTAAGTTTTCTAAGGTTCTTTTGGTACAAAATCATTAACTTCTATACGCCTGCTGATGAAGACCAAGTGACGCCTGCTGATAAAGATGAGAAGCGAGATGACACTCCCCTCCGGGAAGTCGCCGCAAGAGAGAAGATGTTACCCTCCAGCCGGAGGGCCCAAGAAAGAAGACAGAAGAAAGAAGATGAACGACACCCCCAACCGGGGGCCACAGCCGGGTCGCCATATGGAAAGGACCCGGGCCGGAAGTACCGGCGAATCTCTAATGAATGAATGAATCAATGAATTAACTTCTATATTAACATAAATGAAAAAAATATATATCTTTAAATGTATAAAGACATATTTTTTTCCATTTATGTTAATGTAAAAAATAATAATTTTGCACCAAAAGAACCTTAGAAAACTTACCTAACCTTATTATAACAAGCACAATTTAATTTAGCCTAATCCAACTAAATACATTTTAGATAAATTTATAATAATTTAATAATAAACAAACAATAATGGCAGACTAGTGAAACTGTCCTAGAGAAGCTAGTGTGTGTGTGCTAGAGTCAAAGCATATTTTATGTATAATAAATTAAAAACTAAAGACAGGAGACCGCGAGTCTTGCTTTCCTGACAGTATATCATAAATAGGCAATTACGCACAGGCAAACTAGCTACACTCCCGTGTGTGTTAAACACCTACACAAACTAGCTACACTCCCGTGTGTGTTAAACACCTACACAAACTAGCTACACTCCCGTGTGTGTTAAACACCTACACAAACTAGCTACACTCCCGTGTGTGTTAAACACCTACACAAACTAGCTACACTCCCGTGTGTGTTAAACACCTACACAAACTAGCTACACTCCAGTGTGTGTTAAACACCTACACAAACTAGCTACACTCCCGTGTGTGTTAAACACCTACACAAACTAGCTACACTCCCGTGTGTGTTAAACACCTACACAAACTAGCTACACCCCGTGTGTGTTAAACACCTACACAAACTAGCTACACTCCCGTGTGTGTTAAACACCTACACAAACTAGCTACACTCCAGTGTGTGTTAAACACCTACAAAAACTAGCTACACTCCCGTGTGTGTTAAACACCTACACAAACTAGCTACACTCCCGTGTGTGTTAAACACCTACACAAACTAGCTACACTCCCGTGTGTGTTAAACACCTACACAAAACTAGCTACACTCCCGTTTGTGTTAAACACCTACACAAACTAGCTACACTCCAGTGTGTGTTAAACACCTACACAAACTAGCTACACTCCAGTGTGTGTTAAACACCTACACAAACTAGCTACACTCCCGTTTGTGTTAAACACCTACACAAACTAGCTACACTCCAGTGTGTGTTAAACACCTACACAAACTAGCTACACTCCCGTGTGTGTTAAACACCTACACAAACTAGCTACACTCCCGTGTGTGTTAAACACCTACACAAACTAGCTACACTCCCGTGTGTGTTAAACACCTACACAAACTAGCTACACTCCCGTGTGTGTTAAACACCTACACAAACTAGCTACACTCCCGTGTGTGTTAAACACCTACACAAACTAGCTACACTCCAGTGTGTGTTAAACACCTACACAAACTAGCTACACTCCCGTGTGTGTTAAAACACCTACACAAACTAGCTACACTCCAGTGTGTGTTAAACACCTACACAAACTAGCTACACTCCCGTGTGTGTTAAACACCTACACAAACTAGCTACACTCCCGTGTGTGTTAAACACCTACACAAACTAGCTACACTCCAGTGTGTGTTAAACACCTACACAAACTAGCTACACTCCCGTTTGTGTTAAACACCTACACAAACTAGCTACACTCCCGTTTGTGTTAAACACCTACACAAACTAGCTACACTCCAGTGTGTGTTAAACACCTACACAAACTAGCTACACTCCCGTGTGTGTTAAACACCTACACAAACTAGCTACACCCCGTGTGTGTTAAACACCTACACAAACCAGCTACACTCCCGTGTGTGTTAAACACCTACACAAACTAGCTACACTCCGTGTGTGTTAAACACCTACACAAACTAGCTACACTCCCGTGTGTGTTAAACACCTACACAAACTAGCTACACTCCCGTGTGTGTTAAACACCTACACAAACTAGCTACACTCCCGTGTGTGTTAAACACCTACACAAACTAGCTACACTCCCGTGTGTGTGTGTTACACATAACACTACGTACAAGAACTTGCCTCTGTTCGTCCACTTAGGAATCATTGGTATTCACAACAGACTCATGTTTTTTGGTGGGTTTCTGGACAACAGGAGGAAAACGAGTGAGTGGGATGAGCCGAGGAACTAGGACAGGCAGGTGGTGACGGTGCACACGAGTGCACATATACGCATGCATACGGAATAATATACGCACATGGAGGCACATTCTAATATAAGTATGTATGCACATACGCACATATTCGTATAGGTATGTTTAAATTTGCACACTCTTAGCAAACACGCATGAGCAGGTACACGAATACATACCTGCACGAAGGAATATATATATTTACAGGTGTAAGACGCGAATACACATTACTGTGCACATATGTGCCTCTTCATAAGGGATTCCAAACCTGTACTTACACAGAACCTCATTTTTCATACCTCTTTTCACTCATTATCCCTCATGACTAATATTTCTACCCATCTCTTGACTCAGTATCCCTCATGACTAATATTTCTACTCATCTCTTGACTCAGTATCCCTCGAGACTAATATTTCTACCCATCTCTTGATGGTTGATTTTATAATGAAAGGAATGAGAGTTGTTACGAAGACAGTTATTTTTGTATATAACTGATTCGTGCACAAAAAACAAATACATCATATCAAAAACAGATCTTAACATTTCAAGAAATGAAGTGTATACAAAAGTCACAGCAAAAGAAAAAAAAAAGTACAATAAACATGTACTTTATTAATGATGATAAAACTTAAAACTGAATGCAAGTAATGTGTGATCAATGGCACTCACTGAGACAACCCACAATGTTTCTGAGGTATAAATTAATTCTTGGTGATCTCTCTCTCTCTCCCCCCCCACACACACACACATATATATACACAAACACACACATACTTGCCACATACACACACATACTTGCCATCTCTCCCCCTCCCCCTAGCCATCGCTCCCCCCTTGTTCTGTGGTGCACATGGGGGCAACCAAGAACAAGGACGAGAGCCAAGGGTCTGATGGACGAATCTGGGAGGGAGGATTGGGAGGCAAAGCTCAAAAAAAAGGAGGAAGGCTGGGAAAGAAAGCTAGACGAGCTTGTAAGGAAGATGGAGGAGAGGTTAGCTGCAGACGAGCAAGGTGGGCAGCAACATGCCACAGTAGCAGAAGCCAAGATACAGAGCTTAGAAGAGGAGTTGAGGAACCTGAAACAGCCTAGAGAAAAAATAACACAGAATGTAGCCATTAGGAATATCTACATCAGACACAGACAAAGGGACTGGAGGGAGCAAGGAAGCTATACTGTATGCAAAGGTCCTGTCAGACCCCACACAGAGCCAAGACAAAGACAGGGAGCACACTAGGACCAAATGAGAGGTCGGAAGACATTGAAGGAACTAGGACATATGCAGGGACTCTACCATACACTTGTGGGGGCCAGGAACAGGTGAGCAGGAAAGACAAACCAATGAGCATAGGGGCCACAGCTAGGGGAAACGATTGAAGGAAGGGAAAGCTCCATGGGAAGGAACTAAAAAACCTCAGAGGATGCAATGAGAGACAAAGTGGGAGGAAGAAAGGGAGAGATTAGTTTTTGTCTATGGGCTCCTGGAAGCTGAAGGAGAAACCTATGAAGAAAGAAAACAGGAGGAGAAAAAAGTGATTGAAGGTATCATGAAGGCGATAGGCGAGGGTGACATGACCCAGGTGGCAAATTTTTGGAGAATTGGGTGGTTCGCAAAGAGAAGCAAACGGCCTCTCAAAGTAATTTTCAAGGCAGAATCAACTCGAACCATGATCCTGCAGGAGAAAGCACGGCTGAGAGACAAACTGGTGTTCCAGAGTGCGTACCTCGATCGAGACAGAACACAGGAGAAAAGGATGATACTGAAAGAGAGAGTACAAAAACGAAAGGAGAAATGGGAGGAAATGACAAAGAAAAGCAGAATAACCCAGGCACAGGTGGAAGGGCAAACACAACCCCCAGAAACACCCGCAGAACATATTGGTCAGTAAGGTTAACCTCTCCTCTTCTGATGCGCCTATAAATTCCCCTTTTCTCCCCTAATAGATGCTTTAGCCTCCTGTTAACCCATTTGGGATCGTTATTATTAGACCTAATTTCTCTCTGGGGAATGTATATACTCTGGGCACGGTGTACATTATTAAGAAAATCTTAAAAGCAGATCCCTTCATATTCATTAGTATGATTATCGTCAATAAAATCATTAGCTAGATAACCCCAATCAAGATTAGACAGATGTTCCCTAAGTCCATTATAATCGGCAGAACGAAAATCAGGGATTTTTACTGTATTATCATTATTCATGCATTCCCAATTAATGCTGAAAGTGATGGATTTGTGATCACTTGCGCCAAGCTCTTCAGTGATCTCCAGATTATTCACGAGTGTTTCCTTATTTGACAAGACTAGGTCTACCAAATTATTACCCCTGGTAGGCTCAGTTACGCTCTGTTTCAGAAAACAGTCCTGAACTGTTTCCAAAAAGTCACTGGACTCTAGATTACCTGTCAAAGAATTCCAGTCAATTTGACTAAAGTTAAAGTCCCCTACTATGACTATGTTACTGTGTCCAGAAGCCCTAACAATTTCGTCCCAAAGAAGTCTCCCTCTATCGTGATCCAAGCCTGGAGGTCGGTATATTACACCTAGAATTAGTTTTTCTTGACCCTCCACGAACTCTACCCAAACAGACTCTGTTACTGCTCCATCTATTTTTATACCTCTTTTTATGCAACAATTAATATTTTCTCGAACATACAATGCAACTCCTCCCCCTTCCCATTACATCTATCCACATTGAACAACTTAAATCCCTGAATATTACACTCAGCAGTCATATCCCGACTCTTTAAATCATACCACGTTTCAGTTAATGCAATGATATCAAAGTTCCCAGCACATGCTACCAAACGTAGTTCATTAATTTTATTTCTTGCACTTCGACTGTTAGCATAAAATACCATCATATGTTTTTTTCTTCTGCACATTATTCCTATTCATCTTTGTTTTTACACAATTTCTGAAATTATCATTACCCAGAGTTACTCCATGACAGTTACTATTAAGATTCTTAATATCAGAGCATAAGTCAATATATCCATACTCATTATTTATCATTTCTAAACCCATACCTCTAACTAATCCTAGTTTAAAGTCCTAACAACCCCCTCAACTGAGTTAGCAAGAAAACCCACACCTGCCCTGGATAAGTGAACCCTATCCCTGGCATACATGTCATTTCGGCCATAGAAGTTGTCCCAGTTGTCAATGAATGGTACTGCATTATCCTTACAGTGTTTATCCAGCCAACAATTAATACCAATTGCTCTGAACAACCATTCATTACCAACACCTCTTCTTGGCAAAATGCCACATATAACAGGGCGCCCCCTCTTCTTCCTAATTATGTCTATAGCTGTCCTGAACTTTCTAACTAAATCCTCACTTCTACGCTTGCCTACATCATTGCCTCCAGCACTGAGGCAAATAATAGAATTGATCCCATTACCGTTCATGATGTTGTCAAGCCGGCTAACAATGTCCTCCATCCCAGCCCCAGGAAAGCAAACCCTCTGTCTCCTACTCCTGTCCTTCAAGCAGAATGCCCTATCCATGTATCTAACCTGGCTATCCCCAACAACAACAATATTCTTACATTCCTTGTTGTCGTTCGTCGTGACGATCCCAGTAGTCGACTCACATTCGTCAGGTAGCACCGAGAATGCGTTGGAGGTTTCCACAGGAGTTTCCACAGCAGTCTCTTTCTTCTTCATCGTTTCTGGCTTTCCATTCGTCTTCTTGATCGTCAACTTCGTCGTCCCCTGCTGTCCAGCCACTGACCACGATCCCTTCTTGACCTGAGGACTCGAAACAGGAGGACTACTACGAATCCTCTTGTTTTCCTCGGTCAATCGCCGTATCTCCATCTTCGCTACCCTCAATTCTTCCTTAAGTTGCTGGTAAAGTTGCTCGATGGAGGGCATCTTGGTTCAGTCCACGGGAGCACACAAGACACTTCTTCACAGAGTTAAGCACAGGTCACCACTGAGTTAAGTACAGGTCACCACTTGGTTAAGTACAGTCACCACTGAAGTTAAGTACAGGTCACCACTGAGTTAAGTACAGGTCACCACTGAGTTAAGTACAGGTCACCACTGAGTTAAGTACAGGTCACCACTGAGTTAAGTACAGGTCACCACTGAGTTAAGTACAGGTCACCACTGAGTTAAGTACAGGTCACCACTGAGTTATTAAAATAATCTGACTGATCCCAAATTGGAAATTAGATATTATACTCTGATATAATCTCCTAACCATGTATTTTAAGGCTTATATATTATTCTGATAATATAGAACCATCTTAGCCAATATACGATATTTTCGTACATTATTATTTGCCTTAAGTTGTATGATATATAGATACTTCATTAAAATAAGATTTATTGAAGACTAGTATTTACACCTCAAACTCTCTGACCAATATTTTTATGCCCTACCCAGAAGTAAACTATCTGGCTTGAAAAAAAACTTGGAGAGTAACATCCGACCATTGCATTAGTTTATTCAAATCATCCTGGAGAGTTCTAATGTCCTCATTAGAATAAATAGGACGGCCTATTTTGGTGTCATCGGCAAATTTACTTATGTCGCTATTTATTCCCTCATCTATGTGGTTTATGTAAATTGTGAACAACAAGAGGCCCAAAACTGACACCTGAGGAACACCGCTTGTGACGTGCCCCCATTCGGATTTCTCCCCATTTATGCAGACTCTGCTGACTATTTGTCAACCATACCTCTACCCAGGAAAAAATTTCTCCTTCTATTCCCTGTGCCTTAAGTTTCCTCAACAGTCTCTGATGTGGAACTCTATCAAAAGCCTTACTGAAGTCCATATACACAATATCATATGCATTACCATAATCTACCTCCTCAAATACCTTACTGAAAAAAGTAATTAAATTCGCAAGACAGGAACGTCCCTTTGTAAAACCATGTTGAGATTCATTAATCAATTTATGCCTTTGAAGATGGCTATGGAATGCTTCGGCTATTATTGATTCCATAAATCTACCAATTATGGAAGTAAGGCTTATTGGTCTATAGTTCGAAGCTAAGGACCTGTCACCTGCCTTGTAAATAAGTATTACATTTGCCATATTCCACTTATCAGGCACTATGCCAGTTTGTAGTGATATATTGAAAAGATTAGCCATAGGTATGCAGAGTTCCTCTTTACATTCCATTAACACCCTTACAAACAATTCATCAGGACCTGTTAATAAATTAGACACATGTGCAACTCTTGGATATCTTTATTGAGGAAACGTTTCGCCACACAGTGGCTTCATCAGTCCATACGTAGGAGAAACTTGAAGAACAGGAGGAGAATGAGGTAATCAGTCCCTCAACCTTGAGTCGATGTGTTCAGTCCATCAATCTTGAGTAGAATACGGCATATGAGTGGAGAAGCAGCTTATAAACCGTATGGCAGGAGAGGTGCAGCAGTCATAGGTGGTGTCACATTTGTTCAATGTGGAAGTAGGTTGTGCCCAAGAATTAGGCAAGCGAAGAATTCCTAAGTATTAAGATCCCAAGTTATCAACATGTCGGTTCTCTGAACCATTCATCTACTCATCAGGACCTGGGGATTTGTTAGCTTTTAATTTCTCTATTTGTCTGAGGACCATGTCACTAGTTACCTTAATTGTGCATTGTTTATTATCGTCCTGTTCTACATAATTTATTATTTCTGAAATTTTGCTAGTGTCTTCATGAGTAAAAACTGAGAGGAAGTAAGTATTGAAAAGTTCACATGTATCCTTATCACTGTCAGTGATCTGACCTGAGTTACTCTTAAGTGGGCCTATCTTGTTCCTGATCTTACTTCTGTATACTTGAAAGAACCCTTTTGGGTTAGTCTTCGAATCACTTGCGATTTTAGCCTCATAATAAAATCTTTTGTTTTTCTTATTCCTTTTATATTTCTCATTGAACATCAAAATGGTATACAATACCGACAGGTTGTTAGGTAAGACACATATGCAACAGTTAGACATCTTTATTCCGAAACGTTTCGCCTACACAGTAGGCTTCTTCAGTCGAATACAGAAAGTAGGCAGGAACAGTAGAGATGTGAAGACGATGTAATCAGTCCATCACCCTTAAAGTCGTAGAATTTGAGGTTGTCAGTCCCTCGGCCTGGAGAAGTTCAGTTCCATAGTCAGGAACTATCTGAAGATCAAGCCACAGTGCGGAGGCTTAAATACTGTCGGAAGGAGAGGTGCAGGGTAGTAGTAGTAGTAGTAGTGAGAGGCAACTGAGAGGTCATGTCCCTCTCAGATCCAACCCTTCTCACTTGAAAAGCTTGTCCAAGGTGTTTTCTGTACCAAGATGCCACGTGTTGCAGTGTCTGACAAGATGAACATCAAAATGGTATACAATACCGACAGGTTGTTAGGTAAGACACATATGCAACAGTTAGACATCTTTATTCCGAAACGTTTCGCCTACACAGTAGGCTTCTTCAGTCGAATACAGAAAGTAGGCAGGAACAGTAGAGATGTGAAGACGATGTAATCAGTCCATCACCCTTAAAGTCGTAGAATTTGAGGTTGTCAGTCCCTCGGCCTGGAGAAGTTCAGTTCCATAGTCAGGAACTATCTGAAGATCAAGCCACAGTGCGGAGGCTTAAATACTGTCGGAAGGAGAGGTGCAGGGTAGTAGTAGTAGTAGTAGTGAGAGGCAACTGAGAGGTCATGTCCCTCTCAGATCCAACCCTCTCACTTGAAAAGCTTGTCCAAGGTGTTTTCTGTACCAAATGCCACGTGTTGCAGTGTCTGACAAGATGAACATCAAAATGGTATACAATACCGACAGGTTGTTAGGTAAGACAC
>NW_026509379.1:0-37878 GCF_026875155.1 Cherax quadricarinatus
AAAAATTAAAAAAAAAAAAGAAAAAAAAAAAAAAAAAATAAAAAAAAAGGGGAAAAAAAAAAAAAAAAAATTTTTTTTCCCAAAAACCCCCCCCCGGGGGGGTTTTTTTCACCTTTTTTTTTAAAAAATTTTTAAAAAAATTTTTTTTTTTTTTTCCCCTTTAAAAAAAGGGGAATTTTGAATTTTTTTTTACCCCCCCGGGGGGTTTTTTTCTTTTTTAAAAACTTAGGGGGCCCCAAAAAACCGGGAAAAAGGGGGTTTTTTAAAAAAAAAATTTTAAATTTTAAAAAAAAAAATTTTTTTAACCGAAAGGGGGGAAAAAGGGAAAAAAAAGGGGTTTTTAAATTTTTTGGGGGAAAAAAATTTTTTTAAAAAATTTTTTTTTTTTCCCCCGGTTTTTTTTTTTTTAAAAAATTTTAAAATTTTTTCCCCCCTTTTTTTTTTTTAAAAAAGAAAAAATTTTGGGAAAAAAAATTTTTTAAAAAAATTTTTAAAAAAAAAAACCCCCCCCAAAAAAAATTTTTTAAAAAAAGGGGTTTTTTTAAAAAAAAATTTTCCCAAAAAAAAAAATTTTTTTTTTTAAAAAAACCAAAAAAATTTTTTAATTTTTTTTTTTTTTTTTTTTTCCCTTTTTTAAAAAAACCCCCCCTTTTTTTTTTTGGGTTTTTTTAAAAAAGGGAAACCCCAAAATTTTTTTTAAAAATTTTTGGTAAAAAAAAAAAAATTTTTAAAAAAAATTTTTTTTTAAAAATTAAAATATAAATTTTTTTTTTAAAAAAAATAAAAAAATATATATATATATATATATATAAATATATAAATAAAAAAAAAATTAAATAAAAAAAAAAAAAATTTTTATAAATATAAAAATTATATATTAAATTATAAAAAAAAAAATTTTTAAATATATAAAAAAAAAAATAAAAAAAAAAAAATTTTTTTTTTTTAAAAAAAAAAATATTTTAAATAAAAAAAAAAAAAATTTTAAAAAAAAAAAACCCCAAAAAATTAGAAAAATTGGGTTTCCCCCTTTTTCCCCCCTTTTTTTTTTTAAAATTATTTTTTTAAAATTTTTTTTAAAAAAAAAAAAAAAAAAAAACGGAACAAAAAAAAAATTTTTTTTTTTTAAAAAAAAAAAAAAAAAAAAAAAAAAATTTTTAAAACAGATAACTATAAAATACAAAAGAGTATTACAAAGCCCAGGCCCCATGCTTGCATGCATTGCATGCATAAAATTTAAGTATTTTTTTAGTAGTTTTTTTTAAAAAAAATAAAGTTAATTTTAAAACTTTTGGGGGGTTTTTTATATAATTGTGAGTCCCCTTTTGGGATATAAAATTTTAAAAGGTTTTCAGTTTTTCAAAATTTTTTATTTGGTTTTGCGTAAATTTTTTAACTTTGAGAAGAGACTTAAATTTTAAAAACCCGGTAGTTTTTTCTTTATATTTAAAGGAAAATAAATTCCAGTTTTTGGGGGCCTTTTTTTGTCCTTGATTTTTTGCATAGCGTAGAGGACACAGGAACAAAAAAAGAGTGATCTGGCCTTGTTTTAAGGGAAAAGGGTTTTTCTGTTGAGGTTGGCAAGGAGATTTTTGGGAGGGGGGGGTTAATATCAGAGTTAAGTGTTTCTATGTAGGTAATAAGTGCAATAATAAGTATGGTTTTTTTTTTTTGTATGGTGAGTAGGTTGATGTTTTGAATAATGGTGGAGTGTGCGCCTGATTAAAATTTTTGTTATCATTCAAACTGAAACCCTTTTGTTGGGTAATTAGGGGTTCGGGAAAGGGTTTTAAGTTTTTTTGTTGAGCCCCCATGCAAAATTTCCCATAGGGGGGGGAAGATAGGGTAAATAAGAAAAGGTGATAAAGGGCCGGGAAAGGGCTGATTTGGTGGAACATAGTACCGAATTTTTCGATAGTTGCCTACAGCCCCTTGGGAAATTTTTTTTAGAAATTTTGTTGTTTTAAGTGTATGAAATTTGAGTCTATTATCGGGGTGGATTCCTAAAAATTTCCCTTTTTTTTGGGCTTTGTGATGGGTGATCCGTTTATCTTTTATGTTAAAGGTACTCTTAGCTTTTCAACCAAACGAATGAAGTGGGTTTTTGTAAAATGTTTAGGGGTAAGTTTGTTAGTCCTCACCCGGGTGGGTTTATTTCTGTAGTTGGGGTTTTTTACAGTTTGGCTAGCGTTCTGGGCCGGGTGAAGAAGAGGGTTTTGGGTGTCATCTGAAAAAAGGGGGGGGGGTTTTGAGAAATTCGAAGCTTTGGGGTACCCTTTTATGTATAGGAAAAGAAAAAGGGGGCCAAGGCACTTCCCTGGGGACCCCAAACTGAAATTTGGGTTTGTGCGGAAGAGCTGCCCCTTTTTGGTACACAAAAGGGCCCTTCTGTTTGCTAAAGGTAAGACTTGGGGTATTGAGGGAGGCCCCCTAAAAACCATAGGTGACAATTTTAAAACTTGGAGAAAAGTCATGGTAAAAACTGAATAAAAAAGCTTTACGAAGCCCAATGAAGATCCCCAGGGGGACTTTTTTTTTTCTCTTTTGCAGGTATATATTTTCTAGCATGTGTAAAATAGCATCATTAGTTTTTTATTGGGCCCTAAATTTCCAAAATTTTGGCGGGGGGGTTGAAAATGTTAGGGGAATAAAGGAGAAATTTTCTTTTTAGGGAATTAATTTTTTCGAAATTTTTGGGGGGGGGTTTTGAAAATTTTGGATATTGGCCTATATTATTCAACTCTTTTTTTGGTCCCCCTCCTTTATGGAGGGGGGTGCCCTTTTTGCAATTTTAGAACTGTAGGGAAGGTGGGGGATTCAATGGATTTGTTAAAGATGTTGCAATGATTTGATATATTTTGTAAACGCTTTTTTTTTTTAAAAAAGGGGGTGGTAAGGTTTTTAAAAATCCCTTTCCCCTTTTTTTCCCAGTGCGTTGAGAAAAAAGGGGAGATTTTCTTATAGGTTAGTGGGAGCTAGGAACATTGTGTTCGGGAAATTGCCAGTGAGGTAGCATTTGGGGGGGGTACCCTGAGCGGGGAAAATTTTTGGGAAAAGGTTTTGACCAAAAGTGGAGAAAAATCTTTGGGACCCTTTTTGCGGGTTTCGTTGGGGGGATTTGGGGGTTTCATCTAAATTTTGTTAATTTTTTTTCGCTATGTCGTGATATTTTTTTTTGTTCCCAAAATTTCCCAAAATAGGGTCTTCCGGGTTTTTTTTATATAAACCTCGTAAGTTGGATAATCTTTCCCAAATACTTTTTTTTTTGCCCTTCTTTTCAGGCTGGTTAGGTTTGCCCGAGTAACGTTTTTTTTTGGTCCCCGGTTATGAAAAACCCATTTTTAAACTTTTTTTTCCTTTATCTGTTTTGTTTTTATGGTTTTTTTGAGAATCGGGGTTTTTAACCAGGGCTGTTCATCCTTGGGTTTGTCATCTGTTTAGTTTTTTTAGGAAAGTGCTTGTTAAAAAGGGTATTGGGCCCTTTTTTTAGAAAATTTTTAAAAACATTCGTCAAATACTGAATAGATAGTAAAGCACCAAGGAAGCTATAAAAGGGGGTCGGGCCACCCAACCCACTATCAATCCCAAAAAGGGTTTAAACACCTAGGGCGCGCCCGCCCCAAAATTTGGGGATAGGCCCTTTTGCAAAACTCACCCACAAACTATTAAACCCGAAAAAAATTTAAAAAAAATTTTTTGTCCAGTGTAAAAAATTAAATTTTTTCCCCAAATTCTATTAATTAAAAATTTTGGTTTCTAATTTATAAAACCAAAGGAAATATTCATTTATTGCCAAAACTGTTTTATTGGAAACAAGATTCAATTTTTTCCTGTCGCCCCATGGCCCTTGCTTGAAAACAACTTTCTAAATTTTTTTTGAAAAAAAAATTTGGGAGGGGTAAAAATCTCTTACATGAAAAAAAGAGCATTGGAATCTTGCCCCTTTTTTCTAATGCTATATTTATGTTTTTAAAAATCTTAGTTTCGAGTTTTTTTAACCAGTTTGCCCGAAATTTAAAATTTTTATCGAAAATTTTTAACAAGGAATTTTAAAAGGGACACACCCAAAATCAGCTTTTTGGGGGAATTCTTTATCAAAAGTTTTTTTAAACTGTATCAAGTTTTTTTGAATACAACTTTAATAAAAAAAGTTTTAAAAGAAAAAGGCATTTCAACCAAGTTTTCAATGGTAAGGGAAAACCCAAAACATACTTTTAGTTGAATAAGGTTTTTTTGGGCCCCCTTTTTGGTTTGGGGGTTTTAAAAAAAGTTTTTCCCTTAACAACTTTAAAAATTTATCAATTAATTTTTTGGGTTTTTTAAAAATCTTTTACCTTTTTCAAAAATTTTTTGGATTTTTTCCCATCTATGACTCAGGACTACAAATTCGTAAAGCTTTTCAAAAAATTGAGAGAAAAAACCCAGTTTGACCAATTTTGATGCAAAGGAATTTAATAGTGGACATGGGGAGCAGTTATTTGTAGGTTTTCTGAAAATTTTTAAATTTTGGAATTCCATTATTCCCCAAAAATAATTAAAACATCTAGAAAAGGCAATGAGTTTTTCTTCAAACCAACAGTAAAGTTTATGGAATTTGGGCTAATTTTTAAATTTTCCAAGGAAATGGGTAATCTAAAATTTTTGGCATAAGCCCCAAAAAAATATCATCAACATATCTGAACCATTTAGCCTTTTTGGGGAGGATTGTTTTAAATAAACCCTTTGTTTAAAAAAATTCCATGTATGGGTTACAAAGAAAAATTTAAAAGGGGAAATTTCCCATTGCCATACCAAACTTCGATTGAAAAAACTTATCATTAAATAAAATTTTTTGCATCAAAATGCAAAGTTTAAAAATTAATGAAAGGAATTTGGCAATGGTAAATCATATTAACGAGTTTTTCCCAGATAAAAAACTTAAAAAAACACAACGGGAACTTTCTTAAACAAGGAAGTAACACCCAAAAAAAAACCCATTTTAAAAAAATTTAATTCAACAAGGAGCTTAATTTATCAACCAAGTCTATGTTTTTTTTTTAACATTAAATTTTTAAAAAAATTTTGGCCAAACAAAAGGGCTAAAAATATCAACAAGCCTTTTGGGAAATTTATATAAAACGACCCAGGGAGCAAAAAATTGGTCTGACGGGATTCCCTGGTTTGGTGTTTTTATTAGTCCATACATGAAAGGGGCAAAAAAGGATTAGTGGAAGAAAATTTGTTTAAAACTAATTAAATCTTTCCCTTTTCCCGGGTTAAGAAGTTTTTTTGGGTTTTAAATTAAAATTTGCGGGTTTAACGGTTTCTAGGGGAAATTTTTCCTAAGTTAAAAAATGGGTTTGGTATCATCTAAGGGGATTATTCTTTTTTTTCTTTGGTAATCTTTTTCCCTTTTCAAAATTACAAAATTGCATTTATTTTGTCGTTTTAGTAAGGGGAAATTTTTTTTAAATTGTTTTTAAGTGTAATAAATTTAAAAGAATCTCATTGCCTTTTCTAGTTTGTTTTAATTTTTAAAAGGGGAATAATAATTAAAATTTAAAATTTACAAAAAAACCCTTTAAAAAATAACTGTTCCTATGCCCACTATTTTTTCCTCGCTTTCAAGATAAGCAAACTGCCCTGTTTTCTCATCAATGTTTTTGAAGCTTTACAAATTTTGTTGTCCTGATTTTCAAAAAGATGGGGAAAATACCCAAAAATTTTTTATAAAATTTAGGTAAGGGATTTAAAATACCCAAGAAAGGGTAATTGAAAAAATTTTTTTAAAATTTGGGCAAGAAATATTTTTTTAAATCCAAAAAGGGAAAACCCAGCCTTTTTAAAACTAAAAATTTGTTGTTCTCCCTTCCCCATGAAAATTTGGGTTTTAATTTTCCTTCTCTCTTAAGATTTTTAAATATTAAAGTTGTAAAAAAAAAATTTTTCCCGAATTTTTTATTTTTTTTGTTTTTGTGACTGTGAATTTTTTTCTCGAGAATATGGAAAAAGACGTGAAGAAAACAGACGTGAAGAAAAACAACGTGAAGATAAAAAGACGTGAAGATAACAACGTAAAAAATAACAGACTTTAAGAAAACAGACGTGAAGATAACAGACGTGAAGAAAACAGACGTGAAGATAACAACTTGAAATAACAGACTGAAGAAAAACAAACGTGAAGAAAACAGACGTGAAAAATAACAGATGTGAAGAAAAAAAAAAGACTTGAAGACTGAAAACAAAAAAGTGAGACTTTTTTAATTTTTTATTTCTTTTTTTTTTTTTTTTTTTTTTTTCTTATCTTCCATAAGAAAATTCCCATAATTTTAAAATTTCTTGCTGTACAAAAGTAAGTTTTTGTCAATTGTCACTTTTTTAAAAATTCCCCCATAAAAAATTAAGGATATCTAAAAAATAAAAAAAAAGGCACAACACTTTTATAAAAACGATACACAAATAACCCGCACATAGAAGAAGGATTTTAAACGACGACTTTTTTGGGTCCGATTTGGGACCATTTAAAAAGCCCTCAAAAAATTTTTAAAATTTGGTCCAAGCGGGAACCGAACGTCGTCGTACCCTTCCTCTTTTCTATGTCGGTTATTTGGTGGAAAAACCTAACATATATCCTAAACAAATAAAAAGCAAGCTATCTTTTTAAAATGTAAATCACTTTTTTTTAAAAATTTCTATTACTATATATATTTTTAACAATTTCCATATCTCACCATAAAATTTGCCTGTACAATATAATTTATTTTAACCCACCTTTGTGAAAACAGTGTAGATATTTTCAGGGAAAAATTTTTTAAACCCGAGTGCCAAAAAAGTTTACAATATAAGAAATGAACGAAAACCCCCGAAAAGAATTAGAGAAAAACGGGATGTAAGGGGTGAGGGCCAGTAAAAGTACGAATTTGTGTGGGGTTTTGGGGTTTGGTGTTGTATTTGGTTTTTTGTTGGGAGTGTTTGTTGTGTTTATTGTGTGTTTGGTGGGTGTGTGTGTGTGGTTGGTTTTGTGTTTGTGGTTTGGAGTGTTGTCCCAAAAACGGGAGCAACTTTTCGCCCCCTTTAAAACCAAATTAGGGAACACCCCCCACACACACACACCACACACACACACCCACCCCAACACACTAGCACATTAAGACAAAAATTCAGCCCATGGCAGGGGAAGGGGAAATTTTGAAACCTGTTAAATTTTTCACACACTAGAAACATTGCTGGCCGTTTCTTTCTGGGGTGCACAATATATTGAGAAAATTTTTAAACAGGAGCTACCCCAAACGTGAGAATACACACATGTATGAAATTATCAGTATGCTATACATACTCATTTCCATTTTAATTTCCATTTTAATTTCCCGCCCTTGGGGAATGTTTTCCCTTTTAAAATGAAATTGAAAAGTGGACTAGAAATTTTTTATACCATGTAACCCCCCCACAGGGGAAAAGGGGGAGCTTACGACGACAAATTTTTTCCGATTTGGACCATTTACAAAATGCGGGGTTTTTTTGGTATTGGTTTTCCCGTCCCCCGGGATTTTGCCTTTTTTGGGTTAATTTTGAAAAAAATTTTTCGTAAGCAATTTTTGTTTTAGGAGGGGACTAAAATTTTCTGGCTAAAAAAATCTAGAATCCCCCGCGCAAACCCGTTACAAAGACGACAAAAGAAAGGGGAATTTTTTAATTTTTTTTCCCTTTTAATGTTTATGTGTGGAAAAAAGTAAAAGAAAAAAATAATATAATAAAAAATTTTTTAAGTAAAATAAAACGAACAAATGACAAGATTTGCCTTAAAAGGGAAGGAAGTCAAGCCGTGTAGTTAAGTGAAATTTGCTCATTTATTTTTTCTGGCAGGGGGAAACTCCCCCGTGAGGTACAGTAAAACCTTTTTGCAATCACAGGTATTTGTTAAAAAAATTTTGGGCTTTACAAAGGGGTTTTAAAAAATAACTTCTCAAAAACAGGGGGGCAGCAAGCAGGGGGGGTAAGTGAATCCTTTGGTCAGTGTGGGACTAAAGATTTCCCCTCTCAAACAAAAAAGAGTAGTGGGGATATTACATACAAATAAAATATATAAAATAAAATATAAATATATAATATAAATATATATATAAATATATATAATATATATTAAATAAAATATATATATATAAATAAAATATAAAATATATATATATACAGATATATATATAATATATTTAATATATATA
This sequence comes from Cherax quadricarinatus, assembly GCF_026875155.1. Lineage (NCBI taxonomy): Eukaryota > Metazoa > Arthropoda > Malacostraca > Decapoda > Parastacidae > Cherax > Cherax quadricarinatus. The sequence goes on from NW_026509379.1 coordinate 8,199, forward strand.
TAAAATATTTTATTAAAATAAAATATAAATATTTTTAAAATTTTTATAAATAAATATAAACATATATATATAAAATATATAAAAAATATATATTATATATATAAAATAAAAATAAAATATAATAATTTTATTTATAAAAATATATATATATATATATTATATATATATAAATTTTAAAATAAATATATATATATATATATATATATATAAAATATAATATATATATATAATATAAAAAAATAAAATATAAAAATAAAATATATAATATATATATATAAAAAAATATATTACATTAATATATTACATATAAGTTAAAAATTGTGGGGCCCCGGGGGCGTGGGGGTTGTGTGTTTTGTGTGGTGTGTGTGGTGTGTGTGGGGGGTTTTGTGGGGTTTTGTGAGTGGGGGTGTGGTGTGTGTTTGTGTTTGGGGTTTGCGTGGTGTTTCTGTACAAAAAACAGTATGTTCATTTTAAAAATTTTGACAGTGATAAAAGAGATTTATTTAGAAAATTAATGTTTTTTTGAAAAATATATAGTAAGAATTTACAGATTTTGCTTTTTTAAGCATTGCTACACCCATTTTTGGGATAGAATCACCAATGTTTAAAAAAATTTTTTTTTTTTTTTTTTTAAGTTTTTGTCGTGGGTTTTCAGGTTTAAAAATAAAACAGAATTTAAATTCCCCAGGCCGAATTGCCTGTTTTTCCCCATCCTGCGTTGGGTTTTTCTCCTTTTGGGCGAAGAATGTAAAAAAATTTTTTTGGAAGTGTGGCAATAGCGAGAGCCTGCTTTAAAAAAAAAGCATTCTCCTTCAGGAAAGTCCCCTATCCCCATGGAAGCAAAAAGAGTTTTTTAGGATTTCCCTTTTAAATTTTTTCCCCTGTTCAAACGTTTTTTTCAAAATTTACAAGCCGTTTTAGGGGCCCTTTTGCAGAAAAACCCACTTTAAACCCCCTTTTTAAAGTAGGGTTTTTGGGGGTTTGTTTTAATGTGTCCCTTTTGGGAAAGGGGTTCGTCTTTCTCCCTTCACTATCACGATCTGTACCACGTACTTCAAAATGCGCCTTAAACTGATAAAAACTTTTCTCCATTTTAAAATTTTGGGCCCTTTCCCCTTTTGATCCAGTGCCCCACTCGCAGCAGGTTTTTTCTTCATAACATCAGCAATAATTGTTTTTTTTTTTTACTGGCGAACTTCAAATAAAACCCTTTTTCGAAAAGTAGAACCCCTCTGTTTTTTTGGGGGGGCCTTCCCCATTTTATGATAACCTTCCCCCGTTTTCTTCCCCATCCCTTTCCCCATGAAGCGCTCCCCCACTTTACCATTGTCGTCAGGTCTCTTTAGAATCCACCAACATTTACTTTTCAAAAGGGTCAAAATTTTGGCAATCGTTTTTATAATCAAAGAAGCATATTTTTTTTAAAAGCTAGAGTAAAAAGCACGCTTCGTAGGGTAAAATCCATCATGAATTTTAACGTAATCTTGAAAGAAGGCAGAAAAATTTGAGGAAGCCAAATTCACTACGGAGCAAAGCTTTCACTCCTTACAGAAAAATTGACCCAAATTGCCCGGGTAGCACCACTGCTGGATGGTTGCCCGAACGGAAACACACGTTCCTGAAAGAAAAAAAAACCCACAAAATTAAAATTAAACCGGAATTTAAACAAAAAGAGATAAACACAAAATTTTCTCATGTCCCAAAATTTCCCAAAATTTAAAATTTTTAAAAAAATATATATATATATATATATATAAATATATAAAAAATATATTTTATATATATAAAAATAAAATATAATTAAAAAATAATAAATATATTAAAATATATAAGCAATAAAATCAAAAGAAACAGGTGATTTCAGAATAGCAAAACAAACCACTCTGAAAGGGAAAAAGAAATTTCCCAAACGGGGGGGGCCGGGGGGGGTTTCTCACATTGTTCCTTGAAGGGTTTCCCTTTATAGTTTTCCCTTTACAATGTAGTAGTCCCCGAAAGCCTTTGGAATTTTTCTATTTTTTCAGGAAATGGTTTTTTTTTGCAAAAAAATATTTTTTATATATATATAAATATAAATATAAAATATATAAAAAATATATATTTTATATATAATTTTATATAAAATATTTTTATATATATATATATATATAATATATATATAAATTTTATATATATAAAATAAATAAATATTTATTTATATATAAAAATATGTATTTTGTTTATTAAAAAATGTTCACATAGAATAAAAAAAAATATATGGGGTGGTTTGGGGGAAGAAAATATTTCCCAAAAAGAGAACCTTTAGTTTTCCCTGAGGTAAAGTTTTTTTGTCTTCTCTGGGATGAGGGGCCCCCCTTCCAGCTAAAAGAGGGGTACTTTTCCCCATATTTATATATAAAAAGTATATATAAATAAATATATATAAATATATAAAAATATATATATATATTTTTTAAAATATATAATATATTTAAAATATAATAATAATAATAAAAATTTATAATTTTTCAAAAAATTTTTTCTTTTTAATTAAAACCGAATTTAATTAAAAATTTTTTTAACCAAACCTTTTTACTTTAATTTTTTTAAAACCCCGGGTTTTGGGTTTTTTTTAAAAAGTAAATTTTTTATAAAATTCCCAAAAAATTAATAAATTTTTTTTTAACCCCCCCATTTTTTGAGCCCGTTTAAATTCTTTTTAAAAAAATAAAAATTTTTCCCCCTTATTTGAAAGAAATTAAAAATTTTTAAATTTTTTCAAAAAAAAATTTTTTTCTGTTAAAAAAGTAAAAAAATATTTAAATTTACCCCAAACCCCTCCTGGGGGTTTTAAAAGAAAAAGGGAAACTTTCCATTTTAAAAAAGGCCCGGGGGAAAAAAACCCCAAAAATTTTTAAAAAACCGTTCAAATAAAAGATAAGTTAAAATTTATTATCCAGGAAACCCCTCCTTTTTTTTGGGTTTGTATGAAAAATTCCAAAAACCAAAAATTGAGTCCCCGGGAAAGAGCCAAATTTTTTGTTTAATTTTAAAAAGCTTAAATTTAATTGAAATTTAAAAAAAATTAAGGGTTTTTTAGAAAGCTGGAATTTTTTATCAAAAAAAAAAGAATAAAAAATTCTTCCCCGAATTATTTTAAAAATAACGTCATTTTGGGCCCCCTTCCAAAATTAAACAGCTAAAATTTTAAAAATCGTTAACTGGGGCGAAAATTTTCAAAATCTTTTCGAGGAAAGAATGAAAAATTTTTTAAAAGAAAATAAAATTTTTTCAGAAAAACTTAATTTGACACAATAAAAAACCCCGAATAAAAAAAATTAATTTTATCCCATGAAAAAATACAAAACCTAAATTTTATTTTGCAAGCATTTTTAAAATTCATTCAACCAAAATTCTAAAGCAATAAAATGAACCTAAAAAACCTAATTTAGCCCCCTTTTTCCCTTTCCCCAAAAAGGCCGAACCCCCAATTCCCCCCCTCCCCCCTTAAAAAATTTTCCCCCGGGGTTTTGCGGGCTTTTCCCCCATTAATAAAATGCGGCCCCCAAATTTTATACCCATTTTTAAAAACAAAATCAAACCCAAACCCCTGGAAATTTAAAAAAAAATACTTTGTTTAACAAAACACAAAACCCGGGGGGAAAATTTTCCCCATACCGGGGAACAGTACTAAAAACCTTTTTAAATTTTTCAACGGGGGTTAAAATTTTTATCAAGGGGGGAAAAAACCCCCCCAGGATTTTTTGGGGCAATTTGAGTTATCAAAAATTTTACATTTTTTTACCCCAAAAAAAAATTTCCCCTTCCCCCAAAATTTTTTTTTTAAATATAAAGGGGCTTTAAACCTCCGGGAAAAGGTTCCCCCTTTTTTAATTTTTGAGGACCACAAATTCCTTTTTTAAACATTTCCCAAAAATAATTTTCCCAACCCCCCCCCCCCTAAGGTTTTTTTTAAAAAAAACTTAGTAAGTCACCTTTTTTGCCCATAAATTTAAAGGTTTCCCCCGGAACAAATTTTCATAGTCTTTTTTTGTTGACAAATAAAAATACCTTTTTTCCCTTTTTTATTTTAATTCCCCCCAACCCCCCCTTTTAAAAAGGCCAGGGGGGGAAAAACCCCAAGCGAAAGCAAAAATGGGGGAATATTATTAAATCTTTTAAACCTTTTAAATTATTTAACAACATAAAAAATTTTCGGTTCCTTTAAACTGAATTTTTTTTTTAAAAATGGACCCTTAAAATTAAATTTTGGAGGGTTTTTTTCCCCGGAAAAAAACCCCCTTTTTTAATTAAAACTTTGTTTGAGGGGGTTTATAATCTTTTTTTTTCTTATTTTAATTAAAAATTATTTTAATTTTTTTCTAAACGGGGGTTTTTTAAAAATCTTTCCCCCGCGCTTGGGGAAATAAATCACTTTTTAAATTTTAGGTTTTTTTAAATAAATTTTTCAAAACGTTTTTTTTAACATTACTACCAAATTTGTTACCCCTAATTTAGGTTCCCCGACCCCAAATAAAACCCACGTAGGCCCCCCCTTACTTTAATTTCTTTTTTAAAAAAGGGGCCCTTCTCCCCCAAACCCCCCAACAGGCACCCCTCCCCCCGGGGAAAAACCTAAAAACTTTTTGTCCCCCCAAATTAAAACCCCAACAAAAGTTACCCCCCTTTTATTAATCCCCCCCCACCTTAATTAAAAATTCCAAAACAGAAGCCCCCCCATTTAAAAAAAAAAAAAAAATACCCCCAACACCCCGGGGATTCCCCCCTTTGTTAAACCCCCAAAACCCTCCGTGAAATTTTAATTTTCCCCTAAAAAATCCCGCCTTAATTTAAATAACTTTTCCTTCCGAAAAAGGGGGAAAAGGGTTTAAAATTAAATTTTCTTAAAAATTTTATTTAAAGGTTTTTTATTTTTTTATGGGTTTTTTTATATTTTGAATAAAAAGTGTTTAATAGGACTTTTGAAAAAAATTCCCCAAAAGGTTTAAAAAACAAAAACGATTTTTTCCCCTTCTTCAAAGTGGCCCCCCTAAATTTATCCCCCTATTTTTCCCTTTGTTAAAAACCAAGTTAGTTTTATTAATTTTGATGGGGGTTTTTGTTTTGTTTTTTTTTAGTGTTTTGGGGGGTTTTTTTGTTTTTTTTGTGTTTTAAAATGGTTTTTTTATTTTTAAAAATATTTTTGTTTTGTGTGTTAATTTTTAAAAAAAGTTTTGGTTGAAAAAAGGGGTTGTGTTTAAATTTTTTTTGGTTTTTTTGGAAGGGTTTTGGGTGAGTTGTTGTTTGTTTGATTTGAGTGTTTTGGGGTGTGTTTTGAGGTTATGGTTGTTTTTTTTTAATTGGGTTAAAATTTTTTTTTTGTAAAATTTTGAAGGGGTTGTTTTGTGTGTGTGTGGGGGGGTGTGGGGTGTGTGTGGTGTGTTTGGGGGTTTTGTAAAATTTTGTTGTGTGTTTTGGGTGTTTGTGTGTGTGGGGGTGTGTTTTGGGGTGTGTTGGGGGGGTGGGGGGTTTGTGTGTGTATGTGTTTTTGGGGTGTGTGTGTGTGTGTTTTTTGTGGGTGTGTGTTTTTGTGTTTTTTGGGGTTTGTGGTGTGTTTGGGGTGTATTATGTTGGGGGTTTTTTTTTGGGTTAGGTTTGGGGGTGGTGTTTGGGTTATGTGTTTGGTTTTTTGTGGTTTTTTTTGTTGGGGGTTTTTTTTGTATTGTTTATTTTGTTTGGGGTTTTGGTTTTTTGTGTTAATGTTTTATTTGTGTGTTTGTTTTGTTTAAACTTGGAAATGTTTTGTTTTGTTTTTGTATGTTTGTGTGTGTGTGTGTGTGTGTGTGTGTGTGTGTGTGTGTGTGTGGTGTGTGTGTACTCACCTATTGTACTCACCTGGTTGAGGTTGGGGGGGTCGAGTCCGAGCTCCTGGCCCCGCCTCTTCACTGATCGTTACTAGGTCACTCTCCCTGACCGTGAGCTTTATCATACCTCTGCTTAAAGCTATGTAGGGATCCTGCTCCACTACATCGCTTCCCCAAAATATTCCACTTACTGACTCTCTGTGGCTGAAGAAATACTTCCTAACATCCCTGTGATTCATCTGTGTCTTCAGCTTCCAAATGTGCCCCTTGTTTTCTGTGTCCAATCTCTGGAAAAATCCCGTCTTTGTCCACCTTGTCAATTCCTCTCGTATTTTGTATGTTCGTTATCATGTCCCCCCTATCCTCTGTCCTCCAGTGTCGTCAGGTTGTTTCCCCTAACTTCTCCTCGTAGGAATACCTCTTAGCTCTGGGGCTATCTTGTTGCAACCTTTGCACTTTTTCCCGTTTCTTCCCTGCTTGGTAGTGGGGGTTCCAAATGGGCCCCTCCAATATGGGCCAAGTACACGGTTTCGGGGGAAAAATTTTTTATTAAAATGTCGGAATCGTTCTAGGTTTTCAGGGCCCCCCTTCTGCAGCAGTTATTTGGTTGATGTGGCCCCCAGGGGATGTCCCGGTGTTTAACTCACCCCAAAATCTTTTTTCTTTATGGGTTTGTAGTCTCTGGCCCCCAGACTGTACTCCGTCTGTGGTTCTTCTTTGCCCTTCCCCAATCTTCATGACTTTGCACTTGGTGGGATTGAACTCCAGGAGCCAATTGCTGGACCAGGTCTGCAGGCCTGTCCAGATCCCTTTGTAGTTCTGCCTGGTCTTCGGATCCGGTGAATTCTTCTCATCAACTTCACGTCATCTGCAAACAGGGACACCTCAGAGTCATTCCTTCCGTCATGTCGTTCACAAATACCAGAAACAGCCCTGGTCCTAGGACTGACCCCTGTGGGACCCGCTGGTCACAGGTGCCCACTCTGACACCTCTCCACGTACCATGACTCGCTGCTGTCTTCCTGACAAGATTCCCTGATCCATTGTAGTGCCTTCCTTGTTATCCCTGCTTGGTCCTCCAGTTTTTGCAAACCCAAACTCTTGTGTGAACTGTGCCCAATCGCCTTCTTGCAGTCCAAGAAAAGCAATCCACCCCCCCCCTCTCTCTCTTGTCTTACTCTGTCACCAGTTTATAGAACTCCAGTAGGTTTGTGACACAGGATTTCCCGTCCCTGAAACCATGTGGCTGCTTTTTGATGAGATCGTGCTTTCTAGGTGTTCCACCACTCTTTCTCCGATAATCTTCTCCATGGGTTTTGCATACTATACATATCAGTGACATGGTCTGTAGTTTAATGCTTCATGTCTGTCTCCTTTTTTAAAGTTGGGACTACATTTGCTGTCTTCCATGCCTCAGGCAATCTCCCTTTTCATAGATGTATTAATATTGTTGTTTGGGTCACTACGCCTCTGCTCCCCCTCTCATACCCATGGGGGAAAGTTTTTGGCCCCCTTTCCTTTGAGGTATCTAGCTCACTCAGAACCCTCTTCACTTCTTCCTCGGTTGTGTGCACTGTGTCCAGCACATGGTGGTGTGCCCCCCCTCTCCGTCTTTTTTGGACCCCCTTCTGTCTCCTCTGTGAACACTTCTTTGAATCTTTTGTTGAGTTCCTCAACATACTTCACGGTCATTTCTTGTTGTCTCTCCTCCTTCCTTCCTTAGCCTGATTACCTGGTCCTTGACTGTTGTTTTCCTCCTGATGTGGCTGTACAACAGTTTCGGGTCAGATTTGGTTTTTTCGCTGCTATGTCGTTTTCATATTGTCATTGGGCCCCCTTCTTATCTGGGGCATTTTTCGTTTCTGTCTACGACTGCTCTCCTTATTCTCCTGGGTCCTTTGCCTTCTACATTTCTTCCTTTCCCTAGCACACTTGGTTTTTGCCTCCCTGCACCTTTGGGTAAACCATGGGCTATCCTGGCTTTTTCATTAGTCCTGTTACCCTTGGGTACAAATCTCCCACAGCCTCCTTGCATATTGTTGCTACATATTCCATCATCCCCATTAGCTGGCTTCCCTGCCATTTTCTCTGTCCCGTTGAACCCCGTTCAGGAAGTTCCTCATTCCCCTTGTAGTCCCCTTTCTTGTAGTTTGGCTTCATTTTGTCCTGGCCTTTTCTTCTTTCCCCTCCACTTGAAACCTACTGTGTTTACGAAACATAAAACCACAAGATCGCTGGCCCCAATGGGTCTTTCCTATGTGATGTTCTCAATATCTGCACTAAATCAAAGTGGGAAATTTTAGGTCCAGTCTTGCTGGTTCATCCTCTCCTCTCTCTCTCTTTTAGTGTCCCTTACCCCGTTGGGACATAAAGTTTTCCAGTACCATCTCCATCATGTTAGTTCCCATGTCTGGGGCCCCCCCGTGGCTCCAAGTTCTCCCCAAACGATCCCCTTGTTTTAAAATCACCTATGATAAAGGGGCTTTTTTCCCCGCATGCTGGCTTTCTGGCCACCCCCAAAAGTGTCAACCACGCTCTGTTGCCCTCGTCATACTCTTTCCCCTTTGGGCCCCCTGCTGTTTTTGTGGTGGGTTATACTCACTACAATTTGCACCTTTGGGACTCCCGGGGGAAGCGGTCCACTAAGTAATCGCTTGTTTTTCCACTGTCTCCTCCCCTCCAGCTCATCAAAATTCCATCGGTTTTTGATCAGCAGTGCCACCCCTTTCCACCCCCCTGTTCCCTCTCTTTCCTCAGGATCTGGTATCCTGTTGGAAAGATGGCATCTGTTATCATAATGTAAGCTTGTTTTCTGTGAAGCTATAATGGGGTTTTCCGAGATGCCTTTTGACTCTTTTTATGCCACTCCTCCCACTTATTTGTTATTCCATCAGCGTTTGTTGTACCATACCTTCGTTTCCTTTCCAACACTGTGGTTTTGGGGGGGCCCGTGAGGGTGGGAGACCTGGGGCATACGCGGGTTTCTATAGCTCGGTGTTGGGTGGAGGCTGTGGGTTTTGGACTGTATGTGTGTTGGGGATGGTGTGATAGGTTGTATGGTTCTGAGAATAGTTTGTGTGTGCTTGCCCTTGCTGTTCTGTTCTGCTCTGACTGACATCTGCTGGTTCCATCCTTTCTCTTTTCCCAGCTCCTTTCGCTTTTTTGTCCTCTCCCTCAGTGCTGTCGTTCTGATTTTGTTTTGTCTCTGTCTAGGAACACCCTCTTGTACCCCTTCCGAGTATTTCAATCGTGGTTTCTCTTGGAGGATCCTGTTCTGCATTGTTTCGTCCTGAGAATCAGCTTGATTGGTCGGTTTCTCCCCTTCGAGTACCCCCTATTTCTCTGAAAATTTACAATCTGTCCATCTCTTCACCTATTTCCGTGATGATTTTCTCAATCTCCTTTCTTTCTTTCCCGCTGCCTTTCAGTGTGTGCCTTTTCCCCCTCCCTGAAGCCCATGGATAAACACTGTTTTGCCCTTTCCCCCCCATTGCCTCACCCTCGTGACTCTGGATCCGCCGTATGTGGGCAGTTTCTCCTTTATTTTTTCCCCGTGGGTCTTGATAGCATGGTTGTGCCTCGCATTCGACCTATCACCCACTCCATCGCAACAGCTGTTTTTCCCCTTTCACCCCTTTGGGTCCTCCTTGGCAGGAGATTGACCTTAGCATAATTCATTTTCCCCCCTTCCTGTTGGCCCCCCCTCGCAGCTTCCTGCTGTGTCTTCTCTGGTCATTGCCCCTTAACCGCTTCGCCTTTTTATCCAACTTCTGGACCCTTACTTGGCTATGCTTTGATTGGGTCCCAATTCTTTGTCTCCTTCTCCAAGCTCTTTTCCAAATTCAAAGAGAGCTCTTTTTTTCCATTTTTTTAGAAAGCTCTCCTAATTTTCTCTCCCCTCTTGTTCCTCCTTTTCCACTGCCCCCCTCCATCCAAACCTCCCTACCAAACCATTCTCATTGTTTCCCTTGGGTTTCCCGCGGTGTATGTGTATGTGTGTATGTGGTATGTTTGGGGTTGTGGTGTTTGTGTGTGTGTGTTGTATCACCTAGTTGATCACCTAGTTGAGGTTGCAGGGTCGATCCAAGCTCCTGGCCCGCTCTTCACTGGTCGCTACTAGGTCACTCTCCCTGAACCATGAGCTTTATCGTACCTCTGCTTAAAGCTATGTTTTGAATCCTGACTCCACTACATCGCTTCCCAAACTATTCCACTTCCTGACTACTCTGTGGTGAAGAAATGCTTCCTAACATCCTTTGATTCATCTGTTTTCTTAAATTTTTCCAACTGTGTCCCCTTGCTACTGTGTCCAGTCTCTGGAACACCCTGTCTTTGTCCACCTTGTCAATTCCTCTTAGTTTTTTGTAAGTCGTTATCATGTCCCCCCTATCTCTCCTGTCCTCCAGTGTCGTCAGGTTGATTTCCCTTAACCTCTCCTCATAGGACATACCTCTTAGCTCTGGGACTAGTCTTGTTGAAAAACCTTTGCACTTTCTCTAGTTTTTTTTTAAATGCTTGGTAGGTGTGGGTTCCAAACTGGTGGCCGCATACTCCAATATGGGCCTAACGTACAGGGTGTACAGGGTCCTGAACGATTCCTTATTAAGATGTCGGAATGCTGTTCTGAGGTTTGCCAGGCGCCCATTGCTGCAGCAGTTATTTGGTTGATGTGCGCTTCAGGAGATGTTCCTGGTGTTATACTCACCCCAAGATCTTTTTCCTTGAGTGATGTTTGTAGTCTCGACCCCCTAGACTGTACTCATCTGCGGTCTTCTTTCCCCTTCCCCAATCTTCATGATTTTGCACTGGTGGGATTGAACTCCAGGACCCAGTTGTGGACCAGGTCTGCAGCCTGTCCCGATCCCTTTGTATTTCTGCCTGGTTTCGATCAAATTTGAACTCTTCTCATCAATTTCAACGTCATCTGCAAACAGTGACACCTCGGAGCTTATTCCTTCCGTCATGTCGTTCACAAATACTAGAAACAGCACTGGTCCTAGGACTGACCCCTGTGGGACCCCACTGGTCACAGGTGCCCACTCTGACACCTCAGATCGTCCCATTACCGCTGCTGTCTTCCTGACAAGTATTCCACCTGATCCATTACAGTGCCTTCCCTGTTTTTTCCTGTTTGGGTCCTCCAGTTTTTTGCACTAATCTCTTGTGTGGTACTGTGTCAAACGCCTTCTTGCAGTCTAAGAAAATGCAATCCACCACCCCTCTTTCTCTTCTCTTACTGCTGTCACCATGTCATAGAACTCCAGTAGGTTTGTGACACAGGATTTCCCGTCTCTGAAACATGTTGTCTGCTGGTGATGAGATCATTCCTTTCTAGATGTTCCCACCATTCTTCTCCTGACAATCTTTCCTGATTTTGCATACTATACATGTCAGTGACCTGGTTTGTGTTTAGTGCTTCATGTCGGGTCCCCTTTTTTAAAGATTGGTTACCACATTTGCTGTCTTCCTTTCCTCAGGCAATTCTCCCTGTTTCGATAGATGTATTGAATATTGTTGTTGGGGGTTTACACATAGCGCCTCTGCTCCTCTCTCAGGCCCCAGGAGAGATGTTATCTGGCCCCATTGCCTTTGAGGTATCTAGCTCACTCAGAAGCCTCTTCACTTCTTCCTGGTTGTGTGTACTGTGTCCAGCACATGGTGGTGTACCCCACCTCTCCGTCTTCTGGAGCCCCTTCTGTCTGCTCTGTGAACACTTCTTTGAATCTCTTGTTGAGTTCCTCACTACTTCACTGTCATTTCTTGTTGTATCTCCTCCTTCCTTCCTTACCCTGATTACCGGGTTTCTTTGACGGTTGTTTTCTTCCTGATGTGGCTGTATAACAGCTTCGGGTCAGATTTGGCTTTTGCTGCTATGTGTTTTCATATTGACGTTGGGCCTCCCTTTCTTATCTGTGCATATTCCGTTTCTGGCTCTAGGGAACTGCTCTCCTTATTCTCCTGGGTCCTTTGCCTTCTATATTTATCCATTCCCTAGCACATTTGGTTTTGGGCCTCCTTGCATCTTTGAGTAAAACCATGGGCTCATCCTGGCTTTTTCATTTTTCCTGTTACCCTTGGGTAACAAACCTCTCCTCAGCCTCCTTGCACATTGTGACTACATATTCCATCATCTCTTTTAACTGGTTTCCCTGCCAGTTCTCTGTCCCACGACCTCATTCAGGAAGTTCCCATTCCTGTGTAGTCCCCTTCCTGTATTTTGGGTTTCATTCGTCCTGGCCTTCCTGCTTCCCCTCCACTTGTAGCTCTTTCTGTGTATTCGAAGCTCAAAACCACATGATCGCTGGCCCCAAGGTCTTTCATATGTGATGTCCTCAAAATCCCGCACTACCTCAAAGTGAATACTAAGTCCCGTCTTGCTGGTTCATCCTCTCCTCTCTCTCTTTAGTGTCCCTTACGTGTTGGTACATGAAGTTTTCCAAATACCACCTCCTCAAACTTAGCCCTCCATGTATCTTGGCCCCCATGTTGCTCCCAAGTTCTCCCATTCGATCTCCTTGTGGTTAAAGTCGCCCATGATCAGGAGCTTTGCCTGCATGTATGAGCTCTTCTGGCCACTGCCCGCCAGTGTGTCAACCATCGCTCTATTGCTCTCGTCTACTCTTGCCTTGGCCTCCTGCTGTTCTGTGGTGGGTTATACATCACTGCAATTTTCACCTTGGACGTCCCGAGTGAAGCGTTCGCGCTAAAGCAATCACTTTCTTCTCCGCTGTCTCCTCTCTCCAGCTCATCAAAATTACATCAGTGTTTGATCAGCAATGCCACTCCCTCCCCCCCCCTTTCCTTCTGTCTTTCCTCAGGATCTGGTATCCCGTTGGGAAGATGGCATCTGTTATCATACCTGTAAGCTTTTTTTTTTTTTGATTGCTATGATGTCTGGTGATTGCCTCTTTGACTTTTCGTGCCACTCCTCCCACTTGTTTGTTATTCCATCAGCGTTTGTGTACCATACCTTCAGTTTCTTTTCCAAACATGTGGTTTGGGGGGCCTGTGCGGGTGGGAGACCTGGTAGCAATGTGGATTCTATGGTTGGGGGTTGGGTGGAAGCTGTGGGTATGGATTGTATTGTGTGTTGAGATGGTGTGATAGGTTGTTGGGGGTTTGAGGATAGTGTGGGGTGTGCTTGCTCTGCTGCTCTGTTCTGCTCTGACTGACCTCTGCTGGTTCCCTCCTTATCTCCTTTCCTAGCTCCTTTCGCTTTTTTGTCCTCTCCCTCAGCTGCTGTCTCCTTTTTGTGTTTTTGTCTCTGTTAGGAACACTTCTTGTACTCTTTTCCCAGCTTCTCAACCGTGGTTTTTCTTGGAGGATCCTGTTCCGCACTGTTTCTGTCCTGAGAATCAGCTTGATCGGTCGTTTCTCCCCTTCAAGTACCCCCCTTTCTCTGAAAAATTTACAATCTCGTCCATGTCTTCTCCCCCTATTTTCCCTGATGATTTTCTCAATCTCCTTTCTTTCTTCCTGCCGTCTTTCAGTGTGTGTCCTTTCCTCTCTCTCCCAAACCCCTGGATAAACATGATTTTGCCCTTTCCTCCCCCCATTGCCCTCCCCCTGTGACTCTGGTTCCCGTCTGTTGTTGCCATTTCTCCCTTTTGTGTGTGTGTGTGCGTTGGGGTGTGTATGTGTGTGTGTGTGTGTATGTTGTTTTGTGTGTGTGTACCACCTAATTGTTTCCCCTAATTGTACTCACCTATTTGTGGTTGCAGGGGGCAGACTCAGCTCCTGGCCCCGCCCCTTCATGATCGCTACTGGGTCCTCTCTGTTCCTGAGCTTTTTCATACCCTTCTTAAAAATATGTAGGTTCCTGCCTCCATACTTCACTTCATGCATTTCCCCTTGCGACAATCTTTTATGAAGAAACACTTCCTAAATCCCTGTATCGTTGAGTTTCAGTTTCCCGTTCCCCCTTGTCCTGTGTTTTTTCCCCCTCTGGGAAAAAATCCTATCTCTGTCCCCTTGTTATTCCCGCGTATCTTTATTATGTGGTGGTTTTGTATTTTGTGTGTGTGTGGTGTGTGTGTGTGTGTATGTGTGTGGGGTGTGTGTGTGTGTGTGTGGGTGTGTTGTGTGTGTGTGTGTGTGCGGTGTGTTGTGTGTGTGTGTTTGTGTGGGTGTGTGTGTGTGTGTGGTGTATGTGTTGTGCGTGTGTGTGTGTATGTGTAGTGTGTGTGCGTGTGTGTGTGATTTGTGCTTGCGAGGGTCGATTACCCAGCTCTAGGAACCCAACCTTTTACATTTATTATGACGTTATCAATGATTTCTGTCCCGTCTGTGCCTTTCCCTATCTTACAGAGCTCTTAAAGACGAGATTGGAGTAGTGTGCCTCTACCCAATGCCTCATTCCAAGTCATTCAACTTTCAGTCCCCCTAAGGACAAAGTTAAAATGATCCTTACAATTCCTGTGCCTGGTCTGATATCTCAGCCTTAACCAATACGTCTTAATCCTGGTTCTCGTTCTTCCTTATATCCATATTAGTTTATTTTAATATTTATCATGTCGTGATCTGTCTTCCAGTGTCATACTTTGCTCCAACGTCGTAAGGTTTCAGGTCCTTCAATCTCTTCTCACACTACATCTCTCTCTCAGTTCTGGTACTTAACCTAATTGTAATTCTTTTGTACGTCTCCAGCTTTAAGTGACTTGACCAGGCTTCAAGGCGGGGTGTGCCGCAAAACTCAGTGACTATCCTATCATTATCCTTGTATATGCGTCTGAAAGAATTCAGATTCGAGAGTTTGCTTAGTTCTGCTTTTTTTTGTTCGCTGATGTGATACGGTTATGAATTATTTTATAGCGTTAAGCTTGCTGGTTTTACTTACTGCTGATTTATGTAGCTTCTTTTCCACACCTGCTATTACTCTGGGTCTGGGTTCCTTCCCATTACTTGTTCCCATCGCATTTGCCTGGGGGTGAATAGAGAAGTTACTTTCTGTGATCATATCTGAAGTCTATTGATGTTCTTTCTGGCGTTAATCACTTCCCTATTCTCTTTTATTATTCTCATAATGATAATGGGTGTCACGGGTTGGGTAGATCACCATTCCTTAGGAACAAATAGTTTTTCTAGTTATTGGTCCTTCTGCAGAAACCCTTCGATACTCTTTTACCCTTTCTGATGTCTCATTCGATATCGTTTTTGCTGTCATCACTAATTCAGTTACTTCATAACCTACTGGAACACTCTTGCCTTTAACTCTTTCCTATAATTTCTGGAGTTATCAGTCGTTGTACAGTATCAAGTGTTTTTCTGCAATACAATAAGATATATTTGTGTTGCCGCAAACTTTGTTGTTCTTGTTGCATCTCTGTGTCTTGTTCCATTGAACCTAAGAAAATTTGAAAGGACAGGTTTTTCATCCTAAAATCCGTACGGTTCTGAAAGGAGTCTTTCTTCTCTCCAAGTGCTCCAATTATTCTTTTCTTATCGTTTTTCTTCCTGAAATACTGACAGTATGTCATTAGAGATACCGGTCTTTAAGTTTCTTTTGTCTGTTCTCCATTTTATAAATGGCGACTACTTTTGCCATTTTCTAATTTTCTGATAAGTGGTCCTGACTGGAGAGATTGGTTGTTATATTTTTGATGTGGGCAACACAGTGGTTTTTTTCTTCTCTCGACCCATATAGATATGATCTTCAAGTACCTTCCTTTGATATACCTCTGATGAGTTTCGAGAGATGTTTTTCTACTCCGAGAGCCCGGTCTTGGACCAGAACCAGGTACCACTGATTTAGGTTAAATCAGTTTCACTCAGTGGGTTCATTACTTCATCTTATGTTTTGCTGATGCTTACTAACACTTGCTGATCTGGTCTTGGACTCAGAGCGCCTTTCAGTAACTCATCTCCTCCTCCTTCAGTCCTTGTCATTGCTGTTTACAGTTCTCTTTCTAAATGTATCATTAGAGTACTTTGGCTCTGTTTGCCGGTTATCATCATTTCCAACTGCCTCTTCGATTCCATACTCATTTCTGTTTATTCATTTCTGTGATAACCTGAGAACTAAAAGTTACAATACCGTGCTAGAACAATTCACATATAAACTACAATTGAAAGACTTGTTAATAGTCTTAAGTCGGACCGGAAACGTCGTTCATAAGTTTTTCGTTCTCCTAGTGGGATTTTTTGTGTATGGCTCTCCGGGAATCACGAAATCGCTATAACACGCACGTGGTCTGGTTGCTCTAGGTCTGGCAAATTATGGCCTTAAAATCCCCAAGTGTTCCATGATTGTCTCTCCCTCTTCTTCGCTGGCTTTCCGTTGTTTCATTCGCTTTATATTCTTCTACAGTGCTTCATATATTAGATTTCCAGTTCTTTGCCTCCCGGGGACCTGATTCTATGACCTTGCTTACAGGAACCATCCTTCTAGGACCTTGCTTCAGGGACGTTTGCTTATAAAAACCTGGTTTACAGGAAATTTGTTTCAAAACCTGGCCTCCTGGACCTTACTCAGGACCTTGCATCCAGGACCTTTCTCCCTCTAGGACCACGCCTCCAGGTTCTTGCTTCCAGGCACTTTCTTCCTTTCCTCCTGAGACTCTGTCCCGTACTTTCAACATTGACTTCACGCTGAAACTACCACGTGTCATCCACCCATTTTCCACCCACTCATTGTTTTCATCACAATCTTGAACGTCAATTATCTAAATGCTTTTTTTATTACTGTAATTTAAGAACAAGTTAGGTAAGCATAAATTCGCCTAAGTAAGACAAATTAGCTGAGGAATTAAATTTCCCTAGGTGGTTAAGCCCATGTTGTTAGGTTACCTTAAGCTAGATTACGTTAGTTTAGGTTACATAAACCTTTAAGAACGTATATCAACATTGATCTACAACCAGATCAGGAACTAGTGGATACACAGCGACAGAAAAGCGCTCTCAAGTGTGAGGAAAAAACATATGTGTTGGTGAGAAAATGGGTTAGGTTAGGTTATAAGAAAATGATTGGATAATTGATAAGCTAAATGGATGAATAATAGGCAAGAAAATGGGTTGGGATAATTTAAGATAATGGATTGGATAAAAGGTAGGGTAATTTGTAAGATAATGGGTTGATTACAGGTAAAAATGGGTTTAATAATTGGTTAAGATAACGGGTTGGATAAATATATAAGATAATGAGTTGAACCATAGGTAAAGTAATGTGTTGGATATTGGTAAGACAACTGGTAATTGTAAGAAAACAGGTTTGATAAATGTAACAGAAAAATGGTTTGGATACTATTTGGAGAATGGGTTGAAAATAACTGGTAAGGAGAATGAGTGGGATAATGGTAGTGAATGGGCTGGATAATATATAAGTGAATGGGTTGGATAATTGGTTAAGAGAATGGGTTGGATAATTGGCAAGAGAAGGGTTGGATAATTGGAAACATAATGGGTTGGATAATGGGTAAGAGGATTGGGCCAAATAATAGGTAAGAGAAATGGGATTGGATAATTGGCAAAACCATAATGGGAATGGGTTAATTGTAAGAGAATGGGTTAGATAATAGGTAAGAGAATGGGTTGGGATAATTGGGCAACATAATGGGATGGATAATTGGTAAGAGAATGGGTTAGATAATAGGTAGAGGAATGGGTTGGATTAATTGGGCAACGTACATGGGATGGATAATTGGTAAGAGAATGGATAGGATAATGTTAAGAGAATGGGGTTGGATAACTGGTAAGAACATGGACTGGATAATTGGTTAGAGAATAGGTTGGGTATAGGTAAGTGAATGGGTTGGTTAATGTTGCTCTCAAGCACTCACGGACACACTCATGTTTGTATTTACTTTTCTTGACTTCATTTTGCATCTTTCCTGTCTTTCTGTTATTTCATATCTTCTTTCACTCCCTCTTCTTTCCAGCCCTCTCCAGCCTCTCATTTTCACATTTCAATACCCTTATACAGTCTTTTTTTCCTCTGCCCCATTAACCCGCCAGTTTCCGTTCTTATTTTGCCATTCGGGCCTATTCTATCCTCTACTCTTACCATTTACTTCTGACCATCCATCTCACCTCTCCACATTTTCTTTGACATTCCATCTCTCCTCTTCCCATTTTCTTCTCTCCTTTCCTTTCTCTCACTCGCCCTGCCCTAGGATCATCTATCACCCCTTATCCCCTTCTCCCTTTCCTCCAACTTCTCAGTAAACAGCCATTACTTACATCCTTTGTGGTTTTTAAAAACTTTTTGTCTAAGAGTTTAACTTTTTTTCTGTTGAAAGTAAAAGGTAAAAAGGAAAATGGTATTGGTGGATAGTTTTCTTGCGCGGCCCGATGGAAGAAAAGCTGAGAAAGATAAAGTTTGGTCCATGAGGAAAAAAGTAAATAGTGTAGTGCGTGCTTCAAGATGAGCAGAGTGTAGTTTGTTGTGTGTGTGTAGTTTGTTGTGTGTGTAGTTTGTTGTGTGTGTAGTTTGTGGAGTGTGTGTGTAGTTTGTTGTGTGTGTGTCAGTTATGTGTTGTGTTCAAGTGTCTGAAGGAAGCACCACCACCTGCTTGCTTATAAAAACTCACACACACCCAACCCCTCCCCCTCACACACAACCCAACCCCTCCCCTCCCACACACCCAAACCCCTCCCCTCACACAACCAAACCCCTCCCCCTCCTCACCAACCCCTCCCCCTCACACACACCAACCCCTCCCCTACCCACCACCCAACCCCTCCCCCTCACACAAACCAAAACCCCTCCCCCTACACACACACCCAACCCTCCCCTCACACACACCCAAACCCCTCCCCCTCACAACACACCCAATCCCTACCCCTCACACACACCAACCCCTCCCCCCTCACTCACCCAAACCCCTCCCGCACACACACCCCCAACCCCTCCCCCCACAACACCCAACCCCGCCCCCCTCACACACACCAAACCTCCCCCCTTCACACTCACCCAAACCCTCCCCCACACACACCCAACCCCTCCCCGCACACACACCCAAAACCCTCCCCCCCCACACACACCAAACCCTCCCCCTCACAAACACCCAAACCCTCCCCCTACACACCCCAACCCCTCCCCCAACACACACACCCAACCCCTCCCGCACAACACACCAACCCCTCCCCCACACACACCAACCCCTACCCCTCACACACACCCAACCCCTCCCCCTCACCCACTCACCACCCAACCCCTCCCCCTCACACACACCCAACCCTCCCCCTTCAACTCCCACCCAACCCCTCCCCCTCACACGCACCTAACCCTCCCCCTCACAAACACCCAAAACCCCTCCCCTCACACTCACCCTAACCCCTCCCCCTCACACACAAGCCACACAGAGGGAGGGAGATTGACTTTGTAGCCGACCAGTGAAGAGAGGGGCCAGGGCTATTGACTCGACCCCTGAAACCACAATTAGATGAGTACAATTAGGTTGACTACACACACGCACGCACACACACCACACACACCCACACACCACACACAGACACACACACACACACCACCACCCACACGACACACACACACACCCACACACACACCACACACACACAGTGTAAGAGGCGGGGTCAGGAAACTATGAATCGGACCCCTGCAAACCACAAAAGGTGAGTTACACACACACACACACCACACAGAAATAGGCTGACTGACTGAAACTAAGAGTTCTGTCCTAATGTCCGAGTGTGTCAAGCTGTGTAGACAGTTTACTCGGCTTTTCCCCAGCAGCTGTTTGTCAAGGCTTTGATGCATGTGAAGCTGCATTCCTCTGCCTGTAAAGGAGGGCTAGATGTCTACAAATTCCGAGGAATCCTACAGTGATTTCTCTTTTGGTTTTCGTGTCACGCTGTGATAGGAAGTGTAACAGTCGCCTTTGTCTGCGGATTTCTTTGTAGGACTTTGTAATCATACATATTATTGTCTTACATAAGTAATTACGTCTAGGAAATGTGGACGTCCATTGTGTGCATCCGTGGTGTACTCACTGAGGGTTTTTACGAGCTAGGAGTTCAACCTAATGACTTAAATTATCATTATAATGGATTTTCAGAATTTATCCAACTTTTAATCGCCTCCACGGTTGCTAAATCAACCTCACTGAGGGTTTTACGAGATAGGAGTTCAACCTAATGACATAAATTATCATTATAATGATTTTCAGAATTTATCCAACTTTTAATCGCCTCACGGTTTTTTTTTTGGCTTTAAAATCAACATACACAACACTGCTACTACGTCAGGTTAACCGTCTTGGAAACCTGGACAACGATGAATCTTATCTGTCACCACTCCGATTAGGTAGTTGGAGAGTTGATTAAGAACTCCAGCAATTTTAACTCAAAATTAAAACCATTACTACGCAACTTTACACCTACATAACTCTCTACCTACGACAACAACAGACAAAATTATACACCAAAATACCGACACTTTTTATATAAAGGACACACGGGAAGAGGGAGAAAATTGTTTATTCTCCAATAACCAGCACACATATATGGGTACACCAAACCATAAACGAGTTTTCTTTAGACCATCCTCAGGAACTGGTTAGTGGCCACATATAGATAAGCAAGAACCTTGGACCAAACACGTTATTAAACTCGTGGCTACTATCAGTCAGGCTCACCTCAGACGCTGATGGAGAGTCATTAGACTGAACTAGGAGCAACAACGTACAGGAACAACAGTAAATTATGCTTTTCATGGTGAAAAACCCCACTAAGATGACTTATTACACTTCCTTTTACACCATGAAACGAAAACAAAGAGAACAATCACCTAATTATGACCGTAATGGTATCACTAGCTCTGCTGGTCCTCGAAAAGTAATGTGAACTACATACACCAGACCCTTTACCAATCTACGATACCAAAATACATTTGATTAAATTTTACACAGTTTGGAAGAGAGAATTTAATATGGTTGGATCCGAGCGTCAGTTACTTTCCTGTGACCAAGATTTAAAACCATTCAAACCAATTTCACTTCTAGGCACAATCAAGATGTTGGTAACAGAGACAAACACAAAAACACAAAGGAACTAGCTTCGCCTTTCTTCATCCCATGTGGAGTAATAGCAAACTAGATTTGGGGAAGGCTTCTAGAATCCTGCAACAGTGCATCAAGAGAACACAAGCCAGCATGTCGATGGGAAGAGTTCAGTCACACTTGTACTGTGAAACCGAGATTTCTACAACTTTCTCATGATCCTAACGACTCCAAATTCCAGTCATCAGAGAAACGGTTTAGCTCCAATATATTCTGTGATTATAAGTGCTCTTATGCAATTACAAACACATCGCACAGTATTTGCCAGATTTGTGGTTTCAGAAAGTTCTGGCCAGCCTCGTCCGGCCCTAGCCAGGAATCCATCACGTTAGCACGCCCTCACAAGCAGCACCTCACCGACCCACTACATATACTCTGAAAAGAGGCTCTGTCTTAGATTGGAACAGCTTTTAAAAAATGTTTCAATGCCGCATTTGTCTCAGATGCCACTTGTATTCCTGTGTCTTGAAGGGTCTGATCTCTAGCTCACAGTCCGCCATATTGGAATTATATTGTGTTCGGTTTTTGAGAGGGTTGGGCTCCATCTTTGGGGTCTCTTTAAGTAAGTATGACCGACGTCAGTTATTTTGCATGATAAAAGGGTAAATCTGAATAAAAACGTTACTTTGTAAATTAATCATTCAATCTCTCTTAATTTTTAAATCTTTAAGAATGTTAGGTTTCAGCTCCTGAGCTTGTTGAGATTGTGGAGTTACAGATCTTGGTCTTGTTGAGATTATGGCGTTACTGCTCCTGGGAACCTCTTACGTTTTTATTCATATTGATTAAAATTTTATAGTGGTGTTGGTTGTAGATTTGACCTCTTGCTTCTGGACTTCTTAAAGGTATTGAAGTACAATTCCTGGAGATCAGAAATCCATCATGTCGGTTCCTCGTCTGACTGATCTTAAATGATCTTAAAGGTAAAAGGTCAGGAATTCCTGCCTGCACATGTAATTAAAACCAAGCATAAACTGTCCCCCTCGTCCCACGTCCAAAGAACTCATTGTATATTTTACGTTAGGTACAAATGAACTATGACCATTAGGATGAGTGACATTGGTAAGTCGCAAGAGATAAATATCGGTAGGAAAGAGGAAATTATTTCCCAGTAAAAATAGGCCTTAGACAAGGATGTGTGATGTCACCGTGGTTGTTTAATATATTTATAGATGGGGTTGTAAGAGAAGTAAATGCGAGGGTTCTTGGCAAGTTGTGTTAGTTAAAAGATAAAGTATTCAAGACAAAGTTACCGAGAGTTTGTCACATTGCTGTTTCTGATGACATGTGCTTTTAGGTGATTCCGAGAGAAGTTGCAGAGGTTGCGTGGATGAATTTGGTAGGGTATGTAAATAGAAGAAAAATTAAATGTGAATATAGGAAGAGTAACGGTTATGAGGAATAACAAAAAGATTAGGTGACGATAGACTTGGATATCAGATTGGAGGGAGAGGAGTATTGGAGGAGGTGAATGTATTCAGTAGTTTAGGGTGTGGACGTGTCAGCAGATGAGGTCTATGAAGGATGAGGTGAATCATAGAATTGATGAAGGGGAAAAGGCGTGAGTGGTGCCACTTGGGTCTGTGGAGACAAAAGACTTTGCCCATGAAAGCAAAAAGGGGAATGTATGAGGTAATAGTTGTATCAACACTTAGTATGGGTCTGTGGTTTGTGTGATGAATGTTTGCAACGAGGATGATGCTGGAGGCATGGAGATGTCATGTCTGAGGGCAATGTGTGGTGTGGAATATAATGCAGAGAATTCGTAGTTTGGAAATTAGGAGAAGGTTGTTGTGGGATTACCAAAAACTATTATCCAGAGGGATGAGAAGGGGTTGAGGGGTTCGGACATGTAATTAGAATGGTACAAATCCAGACTGGCTTCCGAGAGGTATAATAAATCTGTGAGTGGAGGGAAGGCGGGTAAGGGTCGGCCTAGAAGGGTTGGAGGGAGGGGGTAAAGGAGGTTTTGTGTGCGAGGGGACTTGGACTACAAGCATGGCTGGCCCTGCGTGAGAGCTATATGCAAGGTGTGGGAGACAGAAGATACCTGCCAGGAGAGACAGTATTGCCAGAGTGGGAGTACACTGATACCTGCCTAGGGAGACAGTAATGACAATTGTGGGAGACACAATATACTGGCCTGGGGAGACAGTCATGCCAGTGTGGGAGACCACTGTTGTGGAAGGGTTGTGGGGAAGTTTGGAACTGCGGGCAGTAACTAGCAGTGTTGTACCTTTATTTCACTTTAACAACACAGGGCAAGCACGGCAACACAGCAAGGATATTAACACAGAAAGCACGTCAACACAGCAAGACGTCAAACAGCAAGCACGTCAACACAGGCCACGTCAAACAGCAAGCACGTCCAACATAGCAAGTAGTCAACACGAAAGCACGTTAGCACAGAAAGCACGTCAAACACAGCCAAGCCACGTCAAACACAGCAAGACGTCAAACACGGCAAGCACGTCAACACAGCAAGCAACGTCATCACAGCATAGCACGTCACACAGCAAGCCGTTCAACACAGCATGCACGTCAATACAGCATGCACGTCCCGTGATAAGAAAAGAACAACAAAGTATTGGCGCAAAAACGGAGCAACAACAAGCAACAACAGCTGAACAACTTACAAGTACAGTAATGTGGCGTGCAAAGAGTACGTAATCTTTATTCGGCGCAACCAGCGAACCAGGTATTAAGGGTTGATGATAGGGCCCCGTCGTTCAACCAGTACCCAGGTTCCAGCCAATGGAAGATGGTTTTGGCAATCGCAGAGGTGTGGGTACCACTCGCCTGTCTGCCTTGTCATTCACACTCCAGAGAGGCTGGTTGTTGAAGCACGGTCTGCTCTCTAGTTGAGCTTCTATTCGCCTTGCTTACCGTGGGGAGTGCACTAATAGCTACTGTTGTACATAGTGTATATAGTGTAGATACTTCTGTTCTGAAATGATGAAGGATAATGCAAGTCAAAAAGTTTTTTTCCGCTGTGTTTATTTTATCCCTTTACACCAGGATAAAAGGCCTTGGGGACTCCTGTGTTGTATAAGTAACATAAAAGAAAAGTTACAGTAACTTTCAATAACTGCATATAACTTTGCCGAATAAGGCAAGTGAAAGTATGGTATGCAATAATTTTCAGAAAACTTTCTGAAACTATCGGAAAACCCCCCAAAAACAAAAATGTATTGCATTGTTGTTTGTTTATTATTAAAAATTGTAAACTTAAAGGTTAGATAAGTTTTCTAAGGCTCCTTTGAACATGGTTATTAATTTTTACATTAACATAAATGAAAAATGTATCTTTAAACGTACAGAGAAAATATAAGAATGGACTTAATTTTAAATCAAGTCTTGTTAACTGACCGTTTTACCATTCGATATTGGGATATTGGCAGTTTAGAGGGTATCATTATATACTTCCACATATGCTTCTAATCTGTTTGTATCTGAGCGCCTCTGCAAAGACAGTGATTATGTGTGAGTGAGGTGAAAGTGTTGAATGATGAAAGTATTTTTTGTGGGGGGATTTTTTCAGATTATGATAACGTGGGTGGCACCAGCGAGATGCCACCATGGCTACTGTCAGGAGGCTGAAGTCAGTATAACACCTTCGATGTTACTGTCAGGGAGGCTGGTTGACGCTTTTGAATCCAAATTACCAAGTCATAAATTTTAAAATAACAAATAATAATAATAAATTATAATAAAATTTATATATACTATATTATAATTAAAATTAAAATAACAATATATTAGCGGACAACTGTCGCCTCAGAGTTATTCTGAGTTCCCAGACCTTGCCAGTGGAGGCCAGTGGTTCGTCTTTAAGGTCCCCCCCCCTCGCCTTCCCCAGGTTCAGTGTCCAGGAATCCATCCGTGGGCCCCCAAAATGTCCCCCTTCCTCACTTCCCTAAGGTCACCATGCCTCCCCTCTCTCTGCCTTCCAGCCTCAGCCGTCCCCAGGTTCATGTATCCAGGAATTCATCCGTCCTCCTCCGGATGTTTTCTCTTCCTCACTTACCTAAGGTCACCTCACCAAAAATGTAATTTTTGCTGTCCCCCAGGTTCATGTATCCAGGAATCCATCCCCTTCGCTCCCGGATGTCTCCCCTTCCCCACTTACCTAAGGTCAGCCTCAACTGCATGTATTCAGGGCCTTACCCAGGTTCATGTATCCAGGAATTATCCGTCTACCGCCGGATTCTTCCCCTTTCCCCACATACCCAAGGTCAGCCTCAACCGCATGTATTCATGCCTTACCCAGGTTCATGTATCCAGGAATCCATCCGCTCGCTCCCAGATGTCTTCCCTTACCCACTTGCCTAAGGTCGGCGGTTCCTTCCACGGATCAGTGTCTCCAGGAGTCCACTTATGTCACCTCAGATGGACTCCCTTCCCCACTTCCCCTAAGTCGGCGGTATTCTTGCCGTACCCAGGATCATGTATCCAGGAATCCTTCCGTCTACCGCCGGATATCTTCCCTTCCCCACTTACCCAAGGTTAGCCTCAACTGCATGTATTCATGCCTTACCCAGGCTCATGTATCCAGGAATCCATCCGTTCGCACCCGGATGTCTCACCTTCGCCACTTACCTAAGGTCAGCCTCAACAACAACCTTCCTCAAGCTCATGTATCCAGGAATCCATCCGTTCGCTCCCAGATGTCTTCCCTTACCCACTTACGTAAGGTCGGCGGTGCCTTCCCCGGATCAGTGTCTCCAGGAGTCCACTTGTGTCACCTGAGTGGACTCCCTTCCCAATTTCCCCAGAGTCAGCGGTGCCTTCCCCGGATCAGTGTCTCCAGGAGTCCACTTGTGTCACCTGAGTGGACTCCCTTCCCCACTTCCCCAGAGTCAGCGGTTGCCACCTTCAGTGACCTCGCTGCACGGAAACTTGCTTGTCTAGCTGGTCTACGGTAGAGACTGTCCAGGTAGGTGGAATTACTGGAGGTGACACACACAGAAAACTGCGTCCAGTAATTACATCCACCAAGACAGCCTGGACCGTAGGTCAGCTAGACGCCACCAAGCTGCCTCACAGTTCCGCCACCTCGGAGAGGCTAATTAACGTAAATTTTGGAAATCCTTTTATGTTACACTATGAAAATATACGAATAACAAGTTTTTTTACTTATTTACCTGTTTAAATCTATTTGTGAGTGTTTTATTATTGCAGATGAATAACGAAATGTTGGTTAATTTGACCACCTTCATGATAACTGTGTGTCATGTGTACATGTTATTATGTACACATTAAATACACGTGTTATTGTGTATGTTTGCCATGTGTACATGTTGTATGTTGATTGTCATGTGTACATGTTGTGTGTTGATGATTGTCATGTGTACATGTTGTGTGTTGATTGTCATGTGTACATGTTATTATGTATGAACGTTTATAACGTGTATAAATGTGTAAGTGTCAAGTGAGAATCTCTAAATCTCCTCCATGAAAACTGAAACAAATTTAAAAAAAAATCTGTTTTTCGTGTTTCATAAATGAATTTGAAGGTCGCAAATGTTTGTATATATACATACATGTACGCACATGTAAAATGTGTGTACAGAGTTTTTACACAGTATATTAATAAAGTTCTGGTCTACATGATGGCTTGCCTTGTGTGTGTGTATATATATATATATATATATATATATATATATATATATATATATATATATATATATATATATATATATATATATTATATATATATATATATATATATATATAATATATATATATATATAATATTTATATATATATATATATATATATTATATATAATATATATATATTATATATATATATATATATATATATATATATATATATATATTTATATACATATATATATTGTCTTTTGAGCAAAGTACAGTGACATCACACGTCTTTAACATCACAGGCGACATCACACAACATTATCTAAGACTCATTTTTTGGGGTGCATATTTACCATCTTTCTTGTATATTGTAACTTAATTCAACACTTTAGTTATCAAAACTCTACGCTACTAACATCTCTCATATAACTTTTGCACAAGTATAAATACAGCCAAGTGCAACTTTGCTTTATATAAGTGTTGTTAAGTTCAGTATTTCAGTGTTTACACATGATCCACAGATTACCTTCACTTTCTCAACTGTCACTCTTCTATGTTATCAATATTATCTTTATCATCACTTCAGTAATTATAATTCTGACATAAACTTTACCTGGTATTGCCAACACTCTCCAGGCTGACAGCAGAGTCAGCCAAGCTGACACCAAAGTCAGCCAGGCTGACAGCAGAGTAACATAAAAGAAAAGTACAGCAAGTTTCATTAACAGCATACTAACACATACACAAACTTTCACTTGCCTTATTCACTTGCCTTTCACTTGCCGAATAAGGCAAGTGAAAGTTTGTGTATGCAATAATTTCGCAAAAATCATTCTGAACCTAACAGAAAAAAATGTATTTCACTGTGTTTGTTTATTATTAAATTGTAAGTTTTCTAAGATTCTTTTTGAACACAGTTATTAATTTTTTTTACATTAACATAAATGAAAAATGTATCTTTAAACGTACAGAGAAAATATAAGAATGGACTTAATTTTAAATCAGGTCTTGTTAACTGACCAGTTTTACCCATTCGGATATTGGGATATTGGCAGTTTAGAGGGATATCATATATTACTTCACATATGCTTCTAAACTGTTGAATCTGAGCGCCTCTGCAATGACAGTGATTATGTGTGAGTGAGGTGAAAGTGTTGAATGATGAAAGTATTTTTTGTGGGGGGATTTTTTCAGATTATGATAACGTGGGTGGCACCAGCGAGATGCCACCATGGCTACTGTCAGGGAGGCTGAAGTCAGTATAACACCTTCGATGTTACTGTCAGGGAGGCTGGTTGACGCTTTTGAATCCAAATTACCAAGTCATGAATTTAAAATAACAAATAATAATAATAAATTATAATATAATATATTATACTATATTATAATTAAAATTATATACAATATATTTGCGACCACTGTCAGCCTCAGAGTTATCTCTGAGTTACCAGACCTTGCCACGTGGAGGCCAGTGGTTCGTCTTTAAGGTCCGCCCCCCCCCTCGCCTTCCCCAGGTTCATGTGTCCAGGAATCCATCCGTGGGCCCCCGGATGTCTCCCCTTCCTCACTTCCCTAAGGTCAGCCTCGCCTCTCTCTCTCTCTCTCTGCCTTCCAGCCTCAGCCGTCCCCACGTTCATGTATCTAGGAATCCATCCGTCCTCCTCCGGATGTTTTCCCTTCCTCACTTACCTAAGGTCAGCCTCACCAACCTGTATTCTTGCTGTCCCCAGGTTCATGTATCCAGGAATCCATCCGTTCGCTCCCGGATGTCTCCCCTTCCCCACTTACCTAAGGTCAGCCTCAACTGCATGTATTCATGCCTTACCCAGGTTCATGTATCCAGGAATTCATCCGTCTACCGCCGGATGTCTCCCCATCCCCACTTACCCAAGGTCAGCCTCAACTGCATGTATTCATGCCTTACCCAGGTTCATGTATCCAGGAATTCATCCGTCTACCGCCGGATATTTTCCCTTCCCCACTTGCCCAAGGTCAGCCTCAACCGCATGTATTCATGCCTTACCCAGGTTCATGTATCCAGGAATCCATCCGCTCGCTCCCGGATGTCTCCCCTTCCCCACTTACCCAAGGTCAGCCTCAACAACAACCTTCCTCAAGTTCATGTATCCAGGAATCCATCCGCTCGCTCCCAGATGTCTTCCCTTACCCACTTGCCTAAGGTCGGTGGTTCCTTCCACGGATCAGTGTCTCCAGGAGTCCAATTATGTCACCTCAGATGGACTCCCTTCCCCACTTCCCCAAAGTCGGCGGTATTCTTGCATTACCCAGGTTCATGTATCCAGGAATCCTTCCGTCTACGGCCGGATATCTTCCCTTCCCCACTTAGCCAAGTTCAGCCTCAACTGCATGTATTCATGCCTTACCCAGGTTCATGTATCCAGGAATCCACCCGCTCGCTCCCGGATGTCTCCCCTTCCCCACTTACACAAGGTCAGCCTCAACCACAACCTTCCTCAAGTTCATGTATCCAGGAATCCATCCGCTCGCTCCAGATGTCTTCCCTTACCCACTTGCCTAAGGTCGGCGGTGCCTTCCCTGGATCAGTGTTTCCAGGAGTCCACTTGTGTCACCTGAGTCGACTCCCTTCCCCACTTCCCCAGAGTCAGCGGTGCCTTCCCCGGATCAGTGTCTCCAGGAGTCCACTTGTGTCACCTGAGTGGACTCCCTTCCCCACTTCCCCAGAGTCAGCGGTTGCCACCTTCAGTGACCTCGCTGCATGGAAACTTGGTCTTGTCTAGCTGGTCTACGGTAGAGACTGTCCAGGTAGGTGGAATTACTGGAGGTGACACACACAGAAAACTGCGTCCAGTAATTACATCCACCAAGAGAGCCTGGACCGTAGGTCAGCTAGACGCCACCAAGCTGCCTC
Organism: Cherax quadricarinatus; assembly: GCF_026875155.1. Lineage (NCBI taxonomy): Eukaryota > Metazoa > Arthropoda > Malacostraca > Decapoda > Parastacidae > Cherax > Cherax quadricarinatus. The sequence goes on from NW_026509379.1 coordinate 37,552, forward strand.
ACAGTTCCGCCACCTCGGAGAGGCTAATTAACGTAAATTTTGGAAATCCTTTTATGTTACACTATGAAAATATACGAAAAACAAGATTTTTTTTACTTATTTAGCATTTACTTATTTAGTATTTGTGTTTTATTATTGCAGATGAATACCGAAATGTTGGTTAATTTGACCACCTCCATGTGTGTCATGTGTACATGTTTTGTACACATTAAATACACGTGTTGTGTATGTGTGCCATGTGTACATGTGTGTTGATTGTCATGTGTACATGTTGTATGTTGATTGTCATGTGTACATGTTGTGTGTTGATAATTGTCATGTGTACAT
>NW_026509380.1:0-13248 GCF_026875155.1 Cherax quadricarinatus
GAAAAAAAAAACCCAGCCTTTTCAACTAAAATTTTTGGTTTCCCTTACCTGAAAACTTGGTTGATATGCCTTCTTTCTTAAGATTTTTAATTTAAAAAGTTGTATTCAAAAATCAAACAGTAAAAAACTTTTGATAAAGAATTTCCCCCCAAAATGCTGAGGGAAATGTGTCTATAAGATTCCTTGTAAAATTTGCGATAAAGTTTATTACGGTCAAAATGGTAAAATCTTCGAACTAAGTTTAAAAAACAACATAAATATAGCATAGAACTGGACAAGATTCAATGCTCTATTTATTCAAGTAAGAGATTTTAACCATCCAATTGATTTTCAAAAAGTTGAGAAAGTAGTACCCAAGCAAGCCCCATGGTCGACAGGAATATAATTGAATCTTGTTTCAAAAAAATGCAGTTTTGACAATAATATGAATTTTTTCCTTTGGTTTATATAAATTAGATCCATTTTTTAATTAATAGTTTTTGGGGAAAAATTTTAAATACAACTGGACAAATAATAATTTTAAAATTTTCTTGGGTAGAATAGTTTGTTGGTGAGTTGTGCAAAGGACCTGTCCAGTTGGGCCGGCGCGCGTGAGGTGTTTAACCGTTGTGGGATCTGTAGTGAGGTGTTGGCCAGCCCCCTTATATAGCTTTCTTGGATGCTTTACTTTCATAGTTCCTTGATAATGTGAGTATCACGAAAGCGCTTGGAATTTCTGTATTCTTTCAGAATGGTTGTTTTGCATATTCTGAAATCACTGTTTACTGTGATCTTATTGCATATATATATATATATATATATTATATATATATATATATATTTAAAATATATATATTTATATATATATATATATATATATATATAATGTCGTGCCGAATATGTAAAATGGTCAATTAGCTGACGGATGTGTCTATAAAAATTCCTTGTAATATTTGCGAAAAAGTTTATTAAGGTCAAACCTGGGTAAAAGTCTCGAACAAAGATTAAGACAACATAAATATAGCATTAGAACTGGACAAGATTCCAATTCTCTATTTATTCATTTGAGAGATTTCAATCATCAAATTGATTTTCAAAAAGTTGAGAAAGTTGTATCAAGCAAGTCCATGGTCGACAGGAATATAATTGAATCTTGTTGCATAAAAGACAGTTTTGAAAATAATATGAATATTTCCTTTGGTTTATATAAATTATATCCATCTATAATTAACAGAATTTGGGAAGAATTTTATAATACACTGGACAAATAATAAATCTTAATTCTTGGGTAGAATAGTTTATTTGTGGTTGGTAAAGGCCCCTTTTCCTTTGGGCCACGGGCCTGCTGCAGTGTTTTCGTTTCAAAAGAGTCGCGGTCGGGTGTTGTTTTTGTTGTGGGATATGATGGTGGGGTGTGGTCTAGATCTTTGTATTTTTCCTTTGATTATTTTTTTATTTTCCTTGATAATGTGACAGTCAGAAAGCGTTTGGGAATTTCTTATTTTTTAATTTGGTTGTTTTTTGAAATAATTAAAAAATATTTATATATAAAAATATATTATAATATATATATAAAAATATATATATATATATATAAATAATTTTTAAAATTTATATAAATTTATTAATATATTTAAATATAAATTTTTATATATATATATAGATAAATATATATTTTTATCCATGCTGCCCTTTCACCGTCCCCCACAGTGGCGCCCCCCCACCCCCCGATATCGCAAGCCAAGTAGCCCGGGGTTTCCCCAAAAATCTTCACGACAGAGCCCGCGTCGTTCACGGGCTTTTTGCCGGGGGGCCACAGGGGAATGGCAATCATCCCCAAAATCTGGCAACACCCGTGCACACAATAATCCAGGCCCGGAGAGCTCCAAATAAACAAAAACACCCCCCCAGCAACGGGGTGACAGTCCCGTGCCTTCACCTCTACAGGGGCCCCTAAACTGCAATAAAAATTTAACATCCACCAGGACTCTGACACCTCCCCAAAGAGCTCGCCCTCAAGTGCTAGAAAATTCACTGACCTTCTGAAAAAAAGTCAACGTCTCCTTCAAAAACAAGCTCCGGGCTAACTTCTGCTTTTTGGGTAAAAGCCGTTTGGCTGTCCCACCAAGGAGGGACAAGTCACTACAACACATTTATTGGGCAATAAATGCACCCCCAAAGGGGATGAAAACCTCGTCCGTCCCCCCCCCTAGGCACAAAAAAAACCCGGGGGGCAAATCCCAACAACGGGACACCCGACCCCCTAAAAAATCAGAGCCCAAAATTACCCAAAAAAATAGAAGGGGTAATACTATTGGAGCCTTGAGATTTAAAACCATGAGATACCATCGCTCCCAAGGACTCAGCACGGCGCAAGCTCTGAAGGAAAAACCTCCACCCAGGGCTCCCAGTCCAACTTGACCTCCTGACATTGCGAGGCAAGAAATCTAACCTTACAGGGATGCTGTTTTAAAAAAAACTGTTTTTGTCATTTCCACAGGGTTTCAGCAGGAGGTTTCCCCCGGTTTTAAGGCCCTAACCTTAAAACAAATACCAACCCAGCATTTGGTGAGTTTCGGAAGGCTGCTTTTGCTACCAAATTTTTCCAAACCTGTCCCTGGGGGGCGGTGTCCAAGGAAGCCCCTTTTTTTGGGCTCTTGGGGTTCCCTCCGGAAAAGGATGGCGGAAACGGGCCCATTGCAGGGGGTAAAACCCCCTTGGCGTCTAGTCCCCAAAGGCTTGCAGAAAAGAAGGGGGTCAAGAGGCTGCTGCAATGCGAAACCCCAACTCCCCGGGTTTCGGGCGTTAAAAACGGGTTGTGGGGCGCTCCCCACGCAGCACGAGATATATCAAAAACATGCCCTATGAAAAAGCCTTGGGTCAAATTGGGACTTTGCCAAATTTTCAACTCATCAAAGGGAGCTGCCTCCAAGCGTTTATAGAAATTCCCCTTTCCCCTTTTTTCCCCCTTCATAAACGTGTTTAGTGTGACTTCAAACTTTGTTTGGGGACCATGAAATTTACTCTGTGGGGGGGGCGCAACGGGGGGAAAACCCCTCTCGCCCCCCTTCAAATTTTTTTTTGGGCAAAAGGGAAGTAAAGGAGGCACCTCCGGGGCTCAATATCGGTTCCTGGGAGAACCCTAGCGGGCACAACAAAAACTCCCCTGAGGAATCAAAAAATTAAAAAGACATGGGAGAAAGCCTGGGCTCCTTTAAACCCCCCCAAAAATGTGAAATATTTTCTAACAAAACATTTTCCAAATATTATACCTTTTTTACCAGGACAGAGCCATTGATCCAGCCAATAGCACTCTCCTCGGTGCTCCTCTTGGGTCCAATGCCTCGACTGACCTAGGAAAAAAAGTCTCAGACCTCCGGACGAGGGAAAGCGGATGAAAGACATTGACACACCGATGCCTTCCCCTACTCACCGGTGCTGTCAACCCCAAAACTTACCTATTTTCTGGATGCTCCCCAGCCTTCAGCAGCCCCCAAAACTCAAGGAAATGACTCCTCCTGAAGGCCATGCAGGATGTATGAATTTTCCCTTGACGTGGGCAGTGGTTGAAAGCCTCACTTCCGGTCAGGTTGGAGGGCTAAGACGCAGATCCTCCAATTGCTCTCCCCTTTTTCCCTATCCCTTCCATGGCATCAAACGAGTTGAAAAGACAAATTCTCCTGAACCTCGTAAACCACGGGAATAGAACCCTAGATGTCATGCCATCCCGAATGGGGATTTTGCTGCCCACACCAAAACCCCTAGGCACACGGCTCAAAACATTTCAAGCGGGGATAGCCCAATGCTGAAAAGGGTTGCCAACATGCCAGGCTGCAACATAATAGGGAGTTCCCCTCTCCGGCGTGGGCACCTACCTCCGGGGACTTCCTCCCCAAACAGTCCCATATCGGCAATGGGAACGCGACCGCCCTAAGCCCCCGTATTGCAGGGGTCTGCGCCTTGCTTGCCCCAATTTCACACAGAAAATATTGTATTTGGGGCGAAGTGCAAGCAACCAATAGGCTAATGGTTTTAAATTTTTCCAAAACCAAAGGGCTGGCATGCAAGACACAATGAGGTCAACGAATCATTAAGAGAACCCTTTGCTACAGGGGACCCTCCGAAAGGGACCCACGTCATTTGCAGCAAACAAAACCCACAACCCAGCAAAACCGCCCGACGGATCACCATTTTCCCCTTGGAAAAATGGCAATCTTTAGCATGGGATATACTGGTGTCCCATGGGTGAAAAACCCATATCCATCACAGTGTGGGGCGCAGGAGGACTGCTGACCAAAGGGAGGGGTCAAGATCACAAGTACGGGACATTTGCCAACAGTATCAATTTGTCCCCCGTGGGACAGAACCTTGGGGTCATGGGGGAAAAAATGCCACAAGTTTCCTTAAAGAATTGGGTTCCCCGACTCATCACACCACCAGGGGGCCCCAGGGGACCACTTTCAGTTTTCCGCGCCCCAGCGTCGCCTCCAGAGGGAAATGCTTGCTGCATACTTGGTTCAGTCCACCCCGGAGGAGCGGAGGAAATTCATCATCGTAATTTTCCATTGTATTCATGTTCATGTTTTTTTTCTGTAAATGTATTTTGTTTTTAATAAATGGGTTAAAATAAATATAAAAATAAAAGGGGGGGTGGAGAAGAAAAAATTCAAACACTCCCCGGGGGGAACCTTGATTTTCCCAGGTACGTTTTTTTGCTTCTCGAGGTGGGGGTCCCCCTTCCCCGCATAGAGGTGGTTTAAACATTAATATAATATATATATTAAATTTTATATTATATTATTTATATAAAATATATATATATATTATATATATATTATATATTTTAAAATTTTTTTTATTATTTTATTAATTTTGTTATTTTAAAATTTTTATAAATATTTACTTTTTTACCGCAGACCTTGTAAGTACGTTATGCTTTTTCGCAGAGCCCGGGTCCATTGTCAAAGAATTTTTAAAAATTTTTGCTCCACTTTTTCAGGACCTCCCTGCCCGCTCCTGCCCTTTTTAAAGGCAAAATCTGGGTTTGCTCGGAAGCCATAAAAAAAACACTTTGGCCCCCTTCCGACCTTTTAGGTGTCTCGGCTTCATTAATGAAAACAATTGCTATCCTAAATTGGATCCGTAAGCCCCTTGAAAATTACAACTTTGTCCTTGGCTATTTTGGTCCGTTTATGGTCGGGAAGTAAAACAATAAAGATTTTCTTTATTTATTTAATATATAAAAATATATATATATATATATATAAAATTTATTATTTAAAATATATATATTTTATAGAATATATTTAAAAATTATTTTATATATATATAATTTTTATATATATATTATAGTTTTTGTTTTTAATATATTAATATATAAAATATTATAAAATTTTATATATAATAAATAATTTTTAAATATATATATATATAATATATATTTAAATTTTATATTTATATTCCCTATTTTAGACACTATGTTTGACTGTTAACACTGATTCTTCTTTTACTTTCCCATAGTTTATGGGCTCCTAAGGGGGATTAAAACCTTTATTCGGCTTTGAAAGCTCCTGCTACTCCTGCACCCACGGTTACACCCCCAGGGGAAACCCGGAACCCTACGTACCACAGTAGCTACGCCCGCTCTGCCAAAGCCCTTTTGATGCCCCAGTGGTACAGCCCTTGCGGCCAGGCCTGGGTCCCCCAAAAAATTTTTGTAACTAAGGGCATTGAACTCTGTTAGCAACGGCACTGGAGACCAAGATCTCCCTTGTCAAACCCCCATTTATTTAATTTATTTTTTGTAATTTTTGTTATTCCCCTGAGGGCTGGACCTTTCCCGGGGGGACTAACCGTCCAAAAGGACGACTAAAAATAGACCCCAAGACAAAGAAATATTTTAAAAGAGATCACGGAGATCTTTATTGTCAGTTTGAAACAGAGGTTTCAGGCAAACCAAACTACATATATTTTTATTATCACTCATCCCCCTCTCTCTCCTCTCTCTCTCCTTCTTCCCTTCTATCTCTTCTCTTCTCCTTTTTCTCTCCCCCTAAACCCCCCTCTCTCTCTCTCTTATCTCCCCCTTTCCTTTCTCTCCCCACTCTCTCTCTCTTACTCTCTCCCCTTTTTCACAGGGTTTTTGCAAGGGGTTTGCCTAAAGGGTTTTTTATTTTGTTAACAGTTTAAGAGCTGTTACCCACATCAACCAAATTGAAAACCTTTTTTTTTAGAAAAATACAAAAGTGAAAAGGGTGAATTTTGGGGGCATCTGCGGTCAGCGATTTCAAAAAAACAAAATGCCAAGAACCCCACAAAAAAAGAATTTTCAGAAAAGTAGATCCCGAAGAACGGGACAATGTAGTTGCTGTTTGTTGTCCGTCGTTGCGTAGAACTCTTTTCCGCTGTCCTTTGGTGGGAACCAAATGTGGAACCTTGACATATGGCCTTGTACATAACAGTAAGGCCCCCCAAAACCCCCCTGTGTTTAAGGCTCTACTGAAATGACAGATCTCTCTCCCCTCTCTGTGACTATGGACACTGACGTACCTGAACCCCTGCCATTGTTTTATATTGTGTATATTTATATGTATTTCCCTCTTATACACTAGTTGGAGCGTGCACACTTGAAGCCAGTCACCATCATTATGTGTATGTTCCTCAACTCCCTCCACGCAACTCACCCACGACATCAGACAAAATTATGTGACGTAAAAATGAAACATTAAAATTTTTGTATTTATTTAAAATGTTAATAAAACTTATTTAAGACTGATTTATTTTTTATACACGTGTACAGAGATATTGTATGCTGCCTAATGGAAATTTTACTGCAATAAGATAACGGGAAAAAATCTATTTTTGAGACAGTAATAAATAACATTGTCTTCCAGGATAACTGACAAAATACTTTTTAATTCTTTGCGTCAATAAAAACTTGTAAAAAATTTTTTATTTAGGCAGGTGAGAAGATAAGAAGTTTTTGAGGGACATTTAAACAATGTCGTCATATCACAGAACAAGTTGCGCTTGAACCCAGAAAGTGAGTCCTGAGACTCACCTGCCGTGAGTTCGAGTCTCACCTGTTTTGTGTTTTTTTGGGCAATCGTGCTATGACGATTTCCGTGAGAGTAATGTAGTCAGCGATGAAAAAAGGCTACAATAATTGTACGAAAATCTGTTAGTCTTTCCCTCCTGTTAAAATTATAATTATGTAAGCTAATTTCGTTTTGCTTTTCATGGAATGTTTACATTATGTGGGTGCCAGTGCCTGCCTCGCCACCGGAAACACGTGACACTGTATGACTTTACTGGGTTATGTAGGTTGACCTTGACACAGTTTACTATATAAAAATCACAGCATTATGTATCCCCTTCCTGGCTTTGATTTGTCCGGCCACTGTCCCCCATAAACCTCCACAGCATACCTTGACACTACACAACCTACAATGAATCCTCCACAGCATACCTTGACACCCACGACCTACAATGATCCTCCACAGCATACCTTGACACTCCACGACCTACAATGATCCTCCACAGCATACCTTGACACTACACAACCTACAATGATCCTCCACAGCATACCTTGACACAACACAACCTACAATGACCTCCACAGCATACCTTGACACTACACAACCTAAAAATGATCTCCACAGCATACCTGACACTACACAACCTACAATGATCCTCCACAGCATTTCCTTGACACTACAAAACCTACAATGATCCTCCACAAACATACCTTGGGCACACCACGACCTACAATGATCCTCCACAGCATACCTTGACACTCCACGACCCACAATGATCCTCCACAGCATACCTTGACACTACAACACCCCACAATGATCCTCCACAGCATACCTTGACACTACACAACCTACAATGATCCTACACAGCATACCTTGACACTCCACGACCTACAATGATCCTCCACAGCATACCTTGAACTACACAACCTACAATGATCCTCCACAGCATACCTTGACACTACACAACCTACAATGATCCTCCACAGCATACCTTGACACTACCCCAACCCACAATGATCCTCCACAGCATACCTTGACACTACACAAACTACAATGATCCTCCACAGCATACCTTGACACACCACGACCTACAATGATCCTCCACAGCATACCTTGACAACTCCACGATCTACAATGATCCTCCACAGCAAAACCTTGACACTCCACGACCTACAATGATCCTCCACAGCATACCTTGAACTCCCGACCCACAATGATTTCCCCCACAAACATACCTTGACACTCCACGACCTACAATGATCCTCCACAGCATACCTTGACACTACACAACCCACAATGATCCCCCACAGCATACCTTGACACTCCCGACCACAATGATTTCCCCCACAGCATACCTTGACCACTCCCCGACCTACAATGATCCTCCACAGCATACCTTGACACTTCCACGACCTACAATGATCCTCCACAGCATACCCTTGACACTCCACGACCTACAATGATCCTCCACAGCATTTCCTTGACACTACACAACCTACAATGATCCCCCACAGCATACCTTGACACTCCACGACCTACAATGTCCTCCACAGCATACTTGACCTCCACGACCCCAATGTTTCCCCCACAGCATACCTTGACACTACACAACCTACAAAGATCCTCCACAGCATACCTTGACACTACACAACCTACAATGATCCCCACAGCATACCTTGACACACCACGACCTACAATGATCCTCCACAGCATACCTTTACACTCCCCGACCTACAATGATCCTCCACAGCATACCTTGACACTCCACGACCTACAAAGATCCTCCCCCGCATACCTTGACACTCCACGACCCACAAGATCCTCCACAGCATACCTTGACCTTACACAACCTACAATGATCCTCCACAGCATACCTTGACACTACAAACCTACAATGATCCTCCACAGCATACCTTGACACTACACAACCTACAATAATCCTCCACAGCATACCTTGACCCTACACAAACCTACAATGATCCTCCAACAGCAAAACTTGACACTTACACAAAACCCACAATGATCCTCACGGCATACCTTGACACTACACAATCTACAATGATCCTCCAAAAGCATTCCTGGGCACTACACAACCTACAATGATCCTCCACAGGCATACCTTGACAGTACACAACCTACAATGATCCTCCACAGAATACCTTGACACTACACAACCTACAAAGATCCTAAACAGCATACCTTGACACTAAAACAACCCACAATGATCCTCCACAGCATACCTTGACACTCCACGACCTACAATGATCCTCCACAGCATACCTTGACACTACACAACCTACAATGATCCTACACAGCATACTTGACAACACAACCCACAAAGATCCTCCACAGCATAAACCTAACACTCCCCCGACTTACTATAAACCCCCCTTGTCCACCTAACCCTTTAGTTGACCGGGGCAAATTCACTGAGATTCTGCCACTACGACTTTTAAAAAAAATCCTTGACTAGAGATTTTAAAAAAAGAAGCAAGACGGGTGAAGAGGTTAAACATCAACTTTTTCCCAAAATTTTATACAAGTTGTGGCGGCATTTTTAACCAATTTGAGAAATTAGATAAATTAGTGTTAGCAGTTGAAATTTATAGATTTATATTTCATAATCTTAAATAAAAAGTTGGTATTTAAAAGGGGAATAAAAATTATTTAATTATAACCAACCAAGTAGTGGGAAAAAAAATAAAAAAAAATCCTAGAAATTTATGAAATATTGTTTAATGGCCCAAGAAAACCAAAAGGGCTTTTTTTTTAGTATACAAAAAATTTATGCTGGAAAAAATATTCACTTAAATGTTTTAGTCATTTATGTTAAGAAAAAGAATAAAACGAAAGTTCCAGAATCATTTTTTGGGCCCAGGACAAAATAAATTATGCATGCCCAAGCGTCTCTCAAATGATTAAAACCAAATAATACTCGTTTAAAAGTTGTTTTTAAAAGGTCTCCTAAGAGACTATAAAACGAACCATTCAGTATTTTTTCAGTAATTCGCTACAAACAGGTTTTGTAAGATAAATAGAAATGGAAAAAAGGTATAAAAACTACGAAACGGAACGGGTTTTTGTAATTTAGCCCGGGAACATCAATTTAACCTTAATTTATGGGGAGTTTATAAAATAAACAATTCCTTGCAATTTGAAGAAACATTGAAAGATAAAATCTGACATGAATGTAAGCACAGTTTTAAAAAGGGCTTCTTACGAAATTCCTAATTTTTTTTTACTAAGTATGAGGCATAGATCATGATAAAAATACAGTATTGGTATTAACTTAAACAAGGCCTTTAATAAAGTTACCCACAGGAATGATGAAAAGTAGCAGCACACGGTAAGAAGAAAAAATTACTTCTGGTTCCCCGGATGGTTAATTTAAAAAAGGAAATGTAAATTAAATGGGGAGAAATCAAAATGGAACCGTTTAAGTGGTTTATGAGGGTTTTCAGTAAAAAACCTTTTTTCACAGTCACTTTAAAATGACGAGATAATGAAAAATGGGTCCTCAAATGTTTTCCTTTTTGGATCGGAAAGGAAAGGGGATGACCAGATAGGTTGATTTGTGGTCAAAAAAAGAAACAGTTTTTTTTAAGTGAATCAATGAAATGTTCAAATCCTGTAAAAAAGAATATGCCATGAAACACTAAAAAATGTAGATCTTAATCAAACAAATGTGACAGAAAAACTGAAGGTTTCGGGTCACCCCGAAATTTAAAAACCAACGTAAGTGAATGTTTGGCTTCATATTAAAAACTCTTTTGGTTTACTTAAGATTTTTTGGTAAGGCTTTTTTGATTATGTTGCTCAGTTTTTGGTCCCTTATACAAAGGATAAAAATACAGTGTAAAAACATACATTTAAAGGGGATGTTCAATAAACCCCCGGGAAAACTATGCTAAGTTTTCTTATTTAATGTACTACCCTGATTAACACTCTGATTTTCCTTTCACTAAAATTTTCCCCGATGTTATATTTTTTTAAACTTAAAAAAAGCATTTCCCCAAAAAAAAAAAAGTCCTCCAATAAAATTTTTTAATACGCTGCGGGGTTTGTAACTTTAAAAAATTTTTCCTGGCCACTTTGGGGAAATTTAAAAATCAATTTATATAGAAATTAAAGGAAAGAAAACATTTGACAGCGGGGCTCTAGGTGAGGGTATAACCCCCCAGGTACTGCGTTTTAAAAAGGCCATTATGGGTTTGTTTTAAATTAAAAAAGTAGGCTTAAAAGTTATCAGAATGAACAAAACGTAAAATATATTGATATGGATGGAGATGGGGATAAGAAACATACATACCAGTTGCTATATGGGAAAATAGTTATTTCATGCAGTAATGTCCTACAGCCATGCGTGGGAAAAAATGGTGCGAGTAGCACATTCTTTATGTAGCCACAAGCCTGCTGAAACTGCTGGTTATGTTCTTTGACACACTTAAACACCCTTAACGAATTGCCCGTAACTCTTGTTTCAAGTCACGTCTGCACAACAACTTCCTAAATGTTCACCTGGTTTTCCCCTTATTTACTTTAACTGTAAGCGTTTTAAATTTTTCAATTCAACGTCAAAGGACAGATTAATACCAAGCATTAAATTCTTATATATGTATATTTTTTCTCACTGTTGACGTTCCTCAGGAAACAAACAGTTTTAATTACTCGTATATTGTCCTCGTCTTTACAGAGCCTTTTATATTCTTGGGCACATGTGAATGGAATTTTTTATCAATTCCCAACAAAGATTAAAAAAAGTCCATCCGTATATTTAAAAAGGAAAACAGATTTTTACCTGAATACTGAATAATAGTTTACTTGATCGCACACATTACTGGCTTAATTTTCTTAATGGTTTTTTCAAAACCACGAACTTTAAGAAAAAAATCGCGGTACTTGACTCAAAAGTTCCCCCCCACAGTTTTTGGAGGAAGCTTTAAAACGACTTTTTTGATCCGCGTGGACTATTTTTGCAAGTCTCGGCTTGATAATGGGGCAGGGTGGGAACCCAAAGTTGCTAAATTTTTCCTCCAAAATTTTGAGTCATAGAAAAAATTTTAAGCCGAGAGAGAGGATTTTTGTTGACCTTTCAGGGGGTCCCTGTTTTTAAATTAACCACTTTAGAGTATTTTCTCTATAAATTATATCTAAACATTTTAAATTACCACTCTAAAAAAATCATCTTCGTTTATCTCTAAATTATTAAACTTTAAATTTTTATCCTTTAAATTTTCACCTTTTTTTAAAGTATCTTGCGTAATCTGATGATTAAAAAATATGACATGCATCACTTATATCCCCTCATTTGGGGTTTTTGTTTTTATATATATATATTATTTAATATATATATATATATATATATTATATTATATAAAATTTTATAAAAATTTATAATTAATATATATATATTACACACTGACCGTCACCCCCAAAAGGCGGGGGCCCGAAAAAGAAAACTTTTCAAACCTTTATTCACCCATCACTGTTTGCCGAAGGGGGCTTTTCACACGTTTTTTTAAATGCAACATTAAACCCCTCCTTCAGAGTCACACTGCACTCCCTCACCCCGTCCGGGGCCCCGGTTTCCCTGAATCCCCTTTAAATGTTTACTTTTCACACTCCAACGTACTCAGTTTAAAAAGATTTTTTCTCCATTCACTCCTACAAACACGCTCACGATGCCCCCTGGAATCCAACCCCTCGCACAACAAAAAATTCCTTTACCCCCCCCCCAACCTTTTCCCAGACCGACCCCTACCCCCCCCTTCCTTCCAACAGACTAATACATCTTGAATTTTTCTGTTTCCCCATTTTCTCTACATTTCCGAACCACCTCAAAACCCTTCCTCAGCCCCCGGACAACATTTTGGCAAACCCCCACCTCCTCCTCTTCCCAAAATACGAATTCTCTGCTTTTTTTTCCCCGCCCCACATTGCCCCGGACATACACTCCATGCCTCCCCGCCTTTTTCCTCCCTGCAACATTCACACCCCTGCTTCACACCCTACAAGGGGTTGGTAAAAATACACTCTCAACATTCCCCTCTTTGTTTCCTAGGGCAAAATTTTTGTTCCACAGACTCCTAAGTGCACCCCTACCCTTTTTCCCCTCATCAATTCTATGATCATTCATCTTTCTAGGGCCCATCCGCTGACATCCACTCCCCAATATATATTTTAAAAAAATATATTAAATATTTTATATATATAATATAAAAATAAATTATAA
>NW_026509381.1:0-13548 GCF_026875155.1 Cherax quadricarinatus
AACGATTTTTAAACCAAAAATAAACAAAAAAATGGTTGCTGTTTCTGATGTTTTATGAAGTTGTGGGGAATACCTTGACTATTATCAACAGCATTGTTAAACTCAAAAAAACGGGTTGTGTTTCTCAGAGGGGTTTAAATGCTAAGTTGAAGACATCCCCTTGACTATTTCTCCAGCACCCTCTTTGCTTGGGTTCGGGGGGTTTCTGCTTTGATACACAACAGTTCATAATACTTGTACTTGAGCACAATGAAGTGGAACTTCTTAGTCTCAAATGCATCGATAGCCTGAGAACATAGATGATGATTAACATATAATAATAATAAATAATAATAAAAAATAATAAAAATAATAATAATAATAATAATGATATTGGCAGTGTGGAGGGATATGTTGTGTATCTTTATATGTGTATGCTTCTAGACTGTTGTATTCTGAGCACCTCTGCAAAAACAGTGATAATGTGTGAGTGTGGTGAAAGTGTTGAATGATGATGAAAGTATTTTCTTTTTGGGGATTTTCTTTCTTTTTTGGGTCACCCTGCCTTGGTGGGAGACGGCCGACTTGTTGAAAAAAAAAAAAAAAAATAATAATAAATAATAATAATAAATTTCCAGAGAAAGTGGAGAATTTTCCTCCGTAAGCCATGCATGTCGTAAGAGGCGGCTAAAATACCGGGAGAAAGGAGCCAGTGACTCATTCTCCTGTATACATTACTAAATGTAAAAAAATGGAAAATCTTTTGTTTCTTCTTTCTTTTGGGTCACTCTGCCTCAGTGGGAGATGGCTGGTGTGTTAAAAAATATAATAATAACAAAAATTATAATTTATTTCCACAGAATACAGTTCTTACAAAACTGGATGACATGAATGGTACACAGAGAGAACTGCTGGTTATGAAGAGCATTTCAGACAACCTAAAACCTGTGCAAGAATGGTATATAATACCGACAAGATGAAATTAAGACACATGTGCAACATCTGGGTATCTTTATTGTAGACGTTTCGCCATCCAGTGGCTTTATCAATACAAATTCCAGGACATAACTTGAAGACAGTAGAACTATGTACAGAAGATGAGGTAATCAGTCCCTCAACCTAGGAGTAGGTGCGAAGAGCACCGTAGCCGTAGAATTCTGAAGCAGAAGCAAGGAGCCTGGCGTTTATATACTAACGTCAGGTGTAGCAGATGAGGACATAGTCACCGGTAGGCGGGATTCCCCAGTGGAAGTAGGTCCTTCCCAAAGAGATGGGTTAGTTGTAGTAGTAGTCTTCAAGTTATGTCCTGGAATTTGTATTGATAAAGCCACTGGATGGCAAAACGTCTACAATAAAGATACCCAGATGTTGCACATGTGTCTTAATTTCAACCTAAATCCTAACATTAAACCAACAGAACATTAAAAAATCTAATACAATTTCAAATACAGTAATAACCACTCAATACTTTTTCCCGAAACATTTCACAGACCATATTCGCATGTATGATTGTTCGACAGCGCTGTATAACCCTAGTGGGTTAAATGCTTCTTTTTTATTATTTATTTATTATCACACCGGCCGATTCCCACCAAGGCAGGGTGGCCCGAAAAAGAAAAACTTTCACCATCATTCACTCCATCACTGTCTTGCCAGAAGGGTGCTTTACACTACAGTTTTTAAACTGCAACATTAACACCCCTCCTTCAGAGTGCAGGCACTGTACTTCCCATCTCCAGGACTCAAGTCCGGCCTGCCGGTTTCCCTGAATCCCTTCATAAATGTTACTTTGCTCACACTCCAACAGCACGTCAAGTATTAAAAACCATTTGTCTCCATTCACTCCTATCAAACACGCTCACACATGCCTGCTGGAAGTCCAAGCCCCTCGCACACAAAACCTCCTTTAACCACCCATCCCTCCAACCCTTCCTAGGCCGACCCCTACCCCGCCTTCCTTCCACTACAGACTGATACACTCTTGAAGTCATTCTGTTTCGCTCCATTCTCTCTACAATGTCCGAACCACCTCAACAACCCTTCCCTCGCCCTCTGGACAACAGTTTTGGTAATCCCACCTCCTCCTAACTTCCAAACTACGAATTCTCTGCATTATATTCACACCACACATTGCCCTCAGACATGACATCTCCACTGCCACCAGCCTTCTCCTCGCTGCAACATTCATCACCCCGCTTCACACCATAATAAGATAGCGTTGGTAAAACTATACTCTCATACATTCCCCTCTTTGCCTCCAAGACAAGTTCTTGTCTCCACAGACTCCTAAGTGCACCACTCACTCTTTTTCCCTCATCAATTCTATGATTCACCTCATCTTTCATAGACCCATCCGCTGACACAGTCCACTCCCAAATATCTGAATACGTTCACCTCCCTCATACTCTCTCCCTCCAATCTGATATTCAATCTTTCATCACCTAATCTTTTTGTTATCCTCATAACCTTACTCTTTCCTGTATTCACCTTTAATTTTCTTCTTTTGCACACCCTACCAAATTCATCCACCAATCTCTGCAACTTCTCTTCAGAATCTCCCAAGAGCACAGTGTCATCAGCAAAGAGCAGCTGTGACAACTCCCACTTTGTGTGTGATTCTTTATCTTTTAACTCCACGCCTCTTGCCAAGACCTTCGCATTTACTTCTCTTATAACCCCATCTATAAATATATTAAACAACCACGGTGACATCACACATCCTTGTCTAAGGCCTACTTTTGTTCGACCAAACACACATTATTCATGTAATTAATCACTGGATCTGGTTTCTGGATTGTTGATTGTGTCTTGATGTTCATCTTGTTAGTTTGTAACAGCGAAAGTTTAAGAAAAGTTGTAAGAAGTGTTCCACCTCAACTTTCTTACCACCTACTTAACCCTTTGAGTGTCGAGATCAATGCTCGCAAACTTGCGAGCAATAATGAAATAATGAATAATTAAACCAAAAGTTCGAAATTTGATGGAAAACTTACGAAATTACACTCTTGCAAAGTTCGCAGTCTTGGCGATATTTATGCATCGGTGATTTTGCCCACTTTGAGCCTTATTTTGGACCAATTACTTTATTTCACTCGACCAAGCTCATAGCAATTTTATTCTACTGACTGAGCACAAGAAACTGCCCACTTACCTATTTCAAGTACACAAAAAAGTGATCAGAAATTACTAATTTGGCCAATTTCACACAAAATTCAAGAAAGGTGAATTTCAAAATAGGGGACAATAAACAATGCAGACATTCCCAGCACAAAAATAACATTTTCTCTGTTCATTAGCCACGACTCCAGGCCCCTCTTATATTATGCCTGCTTTCCATTTTGAATTTTTATTCACACAAAAAAATAGAAGATTTACTGTTATGCAGACTACTGCATTATTGTAAAAATTGTTTTAAATAATGTCAACCCATCATGACTGCATATCAGACTTGCCACTTAGACATGTATACAAACCATACGAAAATGCCCGCAAAATTGCTGTTTTACACCAAAAGCACAGTCGCCATTTTTCTCATGCACTGCGGCTGCAAGACTTACCACACAGACCTATTCTCTCATATGTAGGCCTAAATACAGTAACATCTCCAGGCGCCTCTTATATTGTGCTTGCTTTCCATTTTGAATTTTTATCAACAAAAAATAGATTTACTGTTATGCAGACACTGCATTATTGTTTAAAAACTGCATAAATAACTCAACCCCTTTTTAGCATTTTAACCACCCGTTGGACGGGAAACAAAGGTAACATTATTTTTAACCTTAACAACGGGAAAAATTTAACAGTTTTTCGAAACGTTGACCCAAATTTGGGTATTTTGGCTAAAACCCTTAAAAGTATTATTTCTGTAAAATTCCTTTGTTTGACAACCCAAAAAAAAAATAAACCAAATAAATAAAAAATTGGGACACAAAAAAACAAAACGGTGATTTTTTCCTTTTTGTGGCCGGAATTTTTTTTTATTAATTCATTTCTTCCAACCTTTCCTTTTAAAGTAACCCAATTTTTTGGAAAACCTTTGGGTTTGTCCAGGAACCGAAGGGGTTTAAAACCAATTTTCTTCCGGAAAATTACATTAAATGTTTTTTACACAAAAAAATTTTTTATTTTTGGGGTTTAAATTGGGGAAAAAAATTTGAAAATTAAACAATGGGGAAAAAAATTAAACTTTGGAAAATACGAAACCAAAATGTACCATTTTTTCACCCTAAAAATTTTTTAAGTTATGGTCAAATTATCCGAATTATTGCCCTTAAAGAGGGAAATTCATCCGGTTAAAATAAAACCTTTTAAAACCTTCCCCCCCCCCGGCCCCCCCAAACCCCCCCCCCCCCCCCCCCCCCTCGCCCCCCCCTCGCAAAATTTTTTTTCCCCCCCCCCCCCCCCCCCCCCCCCCCCCCCCCCCCCCCCCCCCCCCCCCCCTCCTTTTTCAGGTTTTAAAATACACTAACCCTTTGACCTTCTTAAAACCCAAAAATGGGAAACCCCCGGGTTCTTTTTAAAAGGTTTCGAAAGGGTCTAACCGAACTTTACTACAATATCAACAAAACATTTTTGTAATACTTTATTTTATTGTTTTTATTTGTTTTCATTTTTTACTTTCTTTTTATTTGTTATACGTATTTTTCGTAGGTTTAAAAACCGTGAAAACCAAATAGTTTTTTTATTTCCAAAATTTTTAAAAAAAACCCTTTTATTGGTCTTCACAGGTTAAAATTTGGAGGGAAGTGTCATACTTTTACAGCCATGTTTTGACGTAAAAATACGCCAAAATTCTACCTTCAAATAAGCGGAAAAAGCTGGTACCCAATTTTTAGAGATGGGTTGGGGTGGTATGTCACAGTATAAAAAAATACGAAGCCCCCCATGATAATGAAAAAAAAACCCTTTTTTTTAAAACCCGACCTGATGTATTTTCGTTATAATTTTGGTTTTTTTCTCTTCTTGGTCCATTTGTGAATGAAACAATTACAAACAGAGTGTTTTTTGATTGGTTTCGCTTAAAGAACTTTGAAATTGAGGAAAGAGCGAAATGTTCGATTTTGCCAATGTTAAAGATTAACAAACCCGTCAGGCCCATAAGTTCCCACAAACCCTTCTAATACCAGTCCAAGGGGTTGACGTTTTTTTACAATTAACAATCAAGCATATCTGCATAACATAAATCCATTTTTGTGTGAATAAAATTCAAATAAAACAAAATTTAAAGGGCCTGGAGCTACAAAATAACCAGAAAATGTTTTTTATGCCAGGAATATCTCATTTTTTTCTGATCCCTTTTTAAAATTTGGATTTTTTTTTTTTTTAATTTGGTGAAAATTGGCCAAATTGCCAATTTTGACTACTTTTTTGGGGATTAAACAAAAAATGGCTTTTTGTTTTAAAAAAATGGGTTCTAAGAAAGCTAGATTTGGGGTTGACGGGGAACAATGGTTTTGGCTACAATAGGGCTAAAATGGTGAAATCCCGAGCTTTTTTCCCTTTTGCTAACTTTGGGGGGCAAATTCCCAAATTTTTTCATAAAATTTTCGTACTTTTGGTTATTACCATCGGGAAAAGATTTCTATCATTTCAAAAAAAAAAAATAGTTTTTCGATATTCTGCGCACAAGAGACACTTTCAGGGTTTTGGGTTTTGAAAATTTTAAAAGGGTTAGAAATTACAATATTATTATTTTTTAAAAATTTTTATTTCTTTTTGCTGTTAGGGGAATTATTTAAAATTTGTAGTAAAATATTATTAGGCAAAAAAGGAAGCCACTAACATCTGTGCATTTTACGTAGACTAACCCTTAATAAAAATAGTACTAAAAGATATTCAATTTTTTGTATTCCGTGAAACCCAAATTTTTAAAATTTACAATCACTAAGAGATGTGCATGTAAAATCATTAGTCCTTCCCTTTTATTAATCTTAAATTTGTCGAATTTTTCCCGAAATGCTCTGTATTTTAACCCATAAAGGGTCAAAACATATTCTTTTTTAAAACATTTGAAATTATGTAAAAAAGTAGTCTTTTTTGTTTTTTTCATTGAAAATGTGTAAAAAAACATAGATCTGCTTTTGTAGCATTTACATTTTGGGAACTAAGATCTCTTGGACCATTTACGGGTTAAGGGGGTTTTCAGCTGCACCCTATTCCCTAGTATTAAGTGTCGTTAAGCTTAGGTTTAGTCTGCCCCAATATCCCCCACCATGTTAGGGGCTCTCTTTGATCTTAGCAAAAAAATTGTAATTACATTTTTGTAAACTATGCAAAAAATAAAATCCAAAAACCTTAAAAGAATTCCCTTTTTGAAAAAACAATGTGTCATTTTTAAAAAGGGGGGGTAAAGGAGGTTTTGTTTTCGGGGGGTTGGGACTTCCCCCAGGCATGCGTGGCGTGTTTGATGGGTGAATGGAGACAAATGGTTTTTAAATTTTACGGTGTTGGAGTGTGAGCAAAGTAACATTTAAAAGGGGGGTTCGGGGGAAAGGGGCAGGCCGGAAATTGAGCCGGAGATGGAAATACAGTGCCTGAAAACTTTTGAAAGGGGGTTTTAAATGTTGCAGTTAAAAATTAGTGTAAAGCACCCTTTTTGGCAAGACAGTAAAAGGGTGGAATGAGGGTGAAAGTTTTTTTTTTTTGGGCCCCCCTGCCTTGGGGGGAATGGGCCAGTTGATAATAATAATAATCTTTAGAAAAAGATACAGACATGCATTATTTTTTATTATTTATTATTTTTTAATTTTTAATACTACTACTTTTACAAAGTATACGATTTTAACAGAGATAAAAAATGGCCTTTTGGGGGGCCTTTTTAATGGGTCAAGCCGTAATAGGAAATTTGAAAAAAAAGCATGTCACTCTGCAAGACCTATTAAAGTTATAGTAGTGTTACATCACACCCACTTTCTGCCAACGTATCTGTACAAACCGTTATTTTTTTCACCCTCGTGTGTTAAAAGTGATCAAAGAAAAAAAAAATTTCATTTCTATAATTGAATTCAGTATATTAACAATAGCATAAAGGCACAGTTATAAACTATTTTGCAGAAAGCTCCTTTTTAGCAAGGCTTTTTACAGCCTTAAAACAAAATTTTGTTTCGTGAAACCTCTGGTCTAAACACTTTTGAACACGAACAAATCGGTTCACGATCAAAAAATTCCCAAATTTTTTGCATCTGGTCACAAACAATATTTGGGGTCGAACAAAAAAAACGGTGAAATTTTTTCACTTTCCACCCCATTTTTTTTGCATCACCAATTTTCCTGTGATATACATTTGTAAGGTCATAAAAACGGAAAAAAAAAGCTATTTTTTTGAAAAAATTTTTTTGGTGTCGCTCGTTTTTGTCTTAATCTCGGAAGCAGTTATTCATAAATTTAAGTAATTATAAAAGTGAAAAAAATTTTCAATTTACAATGTTTTATCAAAAAAGCCCCCAAAACAACTTCTCGCAGTGCCAGTACCCGGCAAGGCTTGCCATATAGTTTTTTTGGTAAAATTTTTTTTTTCTTGTTTGTTGGGGGCATTTTTTGAAATTTGGGCAATGTTGAGGGAAAGATGTTTTTAAACAACCACCAAAAAGAAAAAAATAACAATAAATAACGATTTTCACTTCCAGCCTTTAAACTTTTGGGACTGTGAATGTTAGTTTTCTCTTTTTTGTTCAGGGGTTGTCTCAGTGTTAATAAAGGTTTATACATTTGTTCCTATTACACGTGTATTTAGGTATAATTAACTTTTTTTTTATGCTTAAAAATCAAAAATCAAAAAATTTAAATTTACTTCTTTCGAGGTGTCGGGAATGGATTAATCGTTTTTACGTAAAATTCCAATGGGAAAATTGGGGTTCAGGTCATGACCAAGGGGTTTTGTAACCAGAGTTTTGGAATGAATTATGGTCGTGATCAAGGGGTTTTCCACTGAACGTATTTAGAATAAAGCCCAGACTAAAAAAGTTTTCTAATCAGTGGACCCCCGGGTTTTCTATTATTTCTTCCAGAATATGTTAGGTGCCATACTGACCAAATTTGCCCCATAAAAATATTGTAAAAATAATTCCTTTTTCAGCCCCCCAAAAATACACACCCCCAACACACTTACATAAATACATTTACATAATTGGTCGCATGGGAGCAATCAAAAACCCGGGGGGTCCCTGTATTAAAGCGGGCCCCTCCACTGTCTTTTTTTTACAGCTTTTCGCTAATCAGGGTTTTTCACTACCCATTTTTATTGATTAAATTTCCTACAGTAAATAAACTCCCACTCCTCTAAAAAAGGAAAAAATATTTAAGGTAAGTAATGTTTTTACGTTATGCATTGTTCATTAACCCTAAACGGTCCAAGCAGTCTACTTTCACTGTTTGTGCTACAAAAGTAATCTACGTTTTTTTTTACATATTTTCAATAACAAAAAAAAAGTACATAAAGTTTTTTTTTACCTTTTTCAAATTTTAAAAAAAACAAAAGAAGATCTTTTTTTTTACATACTTTAAAATTTTTTGAAAAAACGTTATATACGTTTGGGAAAACCGTTTAGGGGTTTAATATATTATACTGCAAAGTTTAAAAAGGTTTTTGTGCATTTGAAAGTGAAAAAAATGATTTTCACTTTACAACAGTAGCCCAGAACTTACCCGTTGTATAAACAGACCCCTTGTATGTCCTTGTATTAAAAAAAAGTGGGCCTTGTATTTCTCACGTGGGTTTTTTAAAACATTAAATTAATTCGGGGTTTTGGGAAAAATAAGTTACCTCTAACCGGCTGCCAAATTTTTGGGACATCATCCCCCTGGCCCTCGGAATAAGTTACGGGGTTTTTCTATCCGGTGGTTGCCATTGTGTTCCTTTTCCTCTCAACATTTAAATGTGAGAAAAAGAGCGGTTTGAAAAACTCTAGTGAAGTCGCACTACACCTCCCCCCGTAAGTGAGATGAGCACTAGGATGTTGATGATGC
Organism: Cherax quadricarinatus; assembly: GCF_026875155.1. NCBI lineage: Eukaryota > Metazoa > Arthropoda > Malacostraca > Decapoda > Parastacidae > Cherax > Cherax quadricarinatus. The sequence goes on from NW_026509381.1 coordinate 8,944, forward strand.
CCGAAAAAAATTTAAAAAACAATTAAATACATGTAAAATTTATGAAAGGTTTTAGGGAAACTGGTTAGTTTTGGGGTTGGTCTTTGGGGGTGGAAAACAGGCCCGCACTGTGAAGGGGGGGTGGGGATATTCGCAGTTTTTTAACCGCAAAACCAACGTGGGGGAGTGCATGATGGTGAAAAGTTTTTCTTTTTTTTTGGATCATCACCTTTGTTGAAAAAAAAAATCAACACTAACTGGAATTTTCCCTAATTTTTGAAACACTTGATCTATGGGGGGATTAAAACCCTCAAACCCCTATAAATAAAAAACTTGCAAAAAAAAAGTTTAGTAAAAATTTCATTCTTAATAACAGTATAACATCAGTCTAAAAACCCTAGCAGAGAGTTTTGGGTTTCAACTGAACTTAAAAGAATGACCAGAATCCAACCAAATAAAGGCTTTTCTTAAATGATTTCTTCCCAGCATCGTAAAGGGTAATCAGTCGAAAAAAACCCACAGAATTTATGGCCCCCTTTCCCGAGCCAATTTAAAGGGGGGGATGTTTAAAAATTTTCAAAGGTAAATTCATCAATTTTAAAAAATTAATTAAAAAAATTCGGATTGGGTTTAAAATCAAGGGTAAGAACAAACGATATACGTACATTTAAATTCCCAACTTAAAAAGGAAAACTAAACAACTTTTTTTTGCAAACAGATTTAACAAAATAAAAGGAGATAGAAAAAGCCTGGAAAACCTTCTCCAAAATCCTGGGTGTCAAAAACCATCCCGAAAAAAGTATAGACTTAACTAATCAGATGAACCACACCCAGCCTGGAGTACAAATGTTTTTTTCTTACTAAGGATCAAAACTAGTTAGCAAATCCCCCAAATTCAAATGCTCAGGCTGATACCTTACTGGAAATTTCCAAATTTACCACGCTAGCTCCAACTAACCTTGGAAATCTACTAAAAATTTAAAAATCCCTGAAATCAAGACAAGGCCCCCCTTTTTGTACAAAAAAAACACCAATGTGCGTCACTACTATTGCAACTTCTCAACAAATCAATAGAATCACAACTTCAACACACTTAACCCCTTTAAAGGGGCCAAACAAAACGACGTTTTTAAAATTTCCCCTATGCTCCCCAAAATAATCTACTTTTTTTTTTACATATTTTTCAAAATAAACAAAAAAAAAATTTTGACCAAAGTTTTTTTTTGCCCATTTTTAAATGAAAACAAAAAGAAGATCACATTTTTTTTAAAACTTTCAAAATGTTGAAAATACGTTTATTTTACCTATCATCCGCTTACGACCTGCTCGCTTATACCACTCAACTTTTCGACCGGTTTTTTATCCCAAATTTTTGGGAAAAAAAACAATATTTTTGTTGTACGAGTTTTTTCCTAAAAACCTTTGATAAAATACAGTACTAAAACATAAAATAAAATAAAAAAAAAAAAATACCAAAATAAAACAATAAAATAAAATCATTACAAAAATGTTTTGTTGATTTCAGTAGTAAAGTTTGACTTACGACCATTTCGACTACGACCGGGCTTCTCGGAACCGACTCGGTCGTAACGGATGGTAGGGTTACGTTTGGCATTTAAGGGGGTTAAGTTACAAAGTTACCTGATCCTCAAAGGGGGCAATCAAATCAATGTAAAAGCTATAGGCCAATGTCCACTTACCATTCTATCTAAAATCTTCAAAAAAAATTCCATAAGCGAGTTGCCCTTCCTATGCTCACAAAAATATTCAAACTCTGCAGTTTTGCTTTTTTTTAAAAAAAAGTATAAAAATTTCCCAAATTGTAAAAATGCCTGAAGTTTTTATGCGCTCTTGGAAAATAATTTGCTCTGGGACTCTTTAAAACCTCAGAAAGCTTCAACTTTTAAACCCCAAAATCCCGCCCTTAAACTAGAAAAATTATGGGGTCAAGGGCATACCCTTCTTAACAAAGTCTTATCTGAACTTTTTGATGTTGCAACAGGACCCATGGACACAATACTAACACAAAATCTCTAGACATTCCCAGTGTTAGGTCAATCTTTTTAAAACCAATAACATAAAAGGATCCAAAATCTTGAATCTCCCCGCCAGAAAACTCCAGAACTATTGGGTTTGCTAGCATTTTTAAAACTACAGTTAAAAAACCCCTTATCCCTTAACCTATCCAGCCCATCATAAATAAGTACGTACATGTAAGAAATACTAATGTTTTATTTGCCAGATCAAGAAATTAGTTTTAAAAAATTGAATCGTACATAATTATTTACTCTCATACCTTTTTTCCTCTCAAATGTTAATCATTCCCTTTGCCCAAACGTGGACCCCCGGGGTTTAAAGATATTTTTTCATTCCCAAAATTGTTCAGGTGCCCCGTATGACCCAATTTGTTTCCCCTAAGAAATTTGAAGTAGGTTAGTCCATTTCAGACCCCCAAAACATAACGTACAAACGCACTTACAAAAACACTTACATAATTGGTCCTTTGGGGGTGATGTTAAGCGGGGGCCACTGTATTTGGTTAAACCCCTTAAACTGTCCAAAAGTAGATCTCGTTTGTATGCTAGCGCCCCAACATAGATCTAAGTTTTATTTTTTCCCCGCCTCCAAATTTTGGGATACTGGGGGGATGCCCTTTTCAGTATGAATGTTCTTAACACTTTGGTTTTTTGGGATATTAAAAAAAATCTGGGACCACTTTTGTACCTTTGGGACACCCTTCAAAATGAGTGCCGCTAGAGCAAATACACAGCAAAAACCAGGGATTTACTGATGAATTCGTATTAACACTCCCTTTTTTAAAAGGAAAGTGATGGATGTGGCCAATCAGGGCGGGGAAAAATAAAAAACCAAATAAAAACCCATGTGTAACATTTGTGCAAATCCTTTCATTTTTTTTACTTTGGGAGTGTATCTGCCAGAATGTCCTAAACCCATGCCCCAAATAAAGAGAAACGATTTTGGAAAATGTGTAACATGATTTGCAGCAGGGAGGCTATGCTCCTTTCTGTCTATACTCTATTGTTTTTTAGCTTGTCTATATCTCCATCTATCGTCATAGGCTGTCTTCTGTTATATCTCTATCTGTCCAATCTGTCTCCCCTTTCTCAATGACCCAAAAAGTACGTTTTAGCATGGTTTCATTTTCCCAGGGTAACCCAAAAATTCCAGGGAAAGACTATACAGGGTTTTAGAATAAGAATAATAACCAGACCGCAACTCAGTGCAAGTAATACCATTTCACATTTCCCGGAACAGATGTGACTACGCATCGTGTGAAACTTGTTTTTTAAAACCCCTCTGAGACTGACAACAGAGGAAAACACACACACACACACACAGGGGCAGAAAACAGACACACAGGCAGAACAAAAAACAGAAAACAAGGGAGACAAAAAGACAACACACAGGCAGACAGAAAACAGCACACAGGCAGACAAAAGACAGCCCCCCCAAGGCAGACAGAAAGAAGAAACACAGGCGCAAAAGACGACCACAGGCAGACAGAAAGACGACACCAGGCAGCAGAAGACAGACACCCGGGAGACAGAAAGACAGCACCAGGCAACAGAAAACAACACACAGGGGACAAAAGACAGACACAAGGCAACAAAAGACGAACACAGGGAACGAAAGACAACACACAGGAACAGTAAACAGAGCTAGACAGACAGATAGACAAACAGACGGGCTGAGTCTCGACCCCGCAACCCAAAATTAGGTGAGGTACGTGGTACAGATAGCAAACAGACAGACATGGTTGTTGTAACATGAAAAAAAAATAAAGCCAGGGGTTCCCTCAGCAGGGCCTTCATGTGTCACTCCACTGCTTACCCTGTCCAGTTTAGTGACCTTTGTCATAAACACCATGCTTTCAAGAAATTTCATATTACTCCAGCATGTCTAAAACATTCTGGACCTATAAATCTTTGTTATACAGTTTTTTTAGACAAAAGTAAAAGACCAAGGAAGGTGAAAATGTTCACCTGTCGGTGTGATTGTGATATTTGAGTGCAAAATTTTAGTACATAAAAAGTACAGTGGCCCCCCCGGTTAACGTATTTTTCATTCCGAAGTATGTACAAGTGCCAGTACTGACCGAATTTGTTCCAAAGGAATAGGGGAAGTAGATTAGTCCATTTCAGACCCCCAAACTCACATAAAATGCACTTACATAAATACACTTACATAATTGGTCGCATTGGGGGGTGATCGTTAAGCGGGGTCCCCTGTATTGGTCAGAATAAAAATTGGCTATGAAATCACAAAAACATTATAAATTTGTAATTTTCAGAAATAAAAATTATAATTAAAAGGAAAAAGAAAAAAAGGAACGGCAAAAACCTTCTGCAAGCAGCAGGACAAGTTTGCCTCAGGCGAGCATCCCGCGCCAAAACGCAGTCTTAATCCGGTAAGTATGGTCCTAAAATTTTTTTTGGGCTTGAACACACAGAAAATTGCCCCTTTTTAATTTAAAAAAAAAGAAATTTTTTTTTTTTTCAAAATTCGAGCCTGGGGGAGAAAATGTGAGTACGTTTGAACAGTTTAAAGGGTTTTAAAAATCAAATGTAAATTTTTCTCTACCAAACTTATTAAAGCCCCATAAAA
>NW_026509383.1:0-14965 GCF_026875155.1 Cherax quadricarinatus
TTTTCTGTGGGCACTGACCCACGTACTTCGAGGGCCTCGGGCACTCGAATACACAACTCTGGCAATGAATCACACGAAAAACAGCAGAAAACACAGCAGAGGGAGTGGTGAGTGTATGGTAGTGTGGTGGCGAGGAGAGTGGGTGTGTATGGCAGGGGAGCATCTGGCCATTCCTCCTCCTCCTCCACCCACAAACACGTGGAGAAGCTCACACTGGAAGCAGAAATCACCACAAAACTCACCTCTGGCTTGCTGAAACAGCTGTGCTGAGCTGAACAACAACAACAACATGCAAGTGACGCTGAACACGTGAATTGAGAAACAGCGTGGGACGCTAGCGTGGGACGCTGTAGCGTGGGGTCACTGTGACGCCACTTACAATTCTCGAAGAAATTTGGTAAATTTCGGCTGGATCCTGCTTGTACCTGTGTCTGGATGCTGAAACGTGCAGACACAACATAAGGATAACTCGTTGAGAGACGGATGCTTCTTGCATAGGATGATGAAGTGAAGATGACTTCATCCCTCTTCCTTCCTCTATCAGGGTAAACACAACGCTGCGACCACCGCTGGTACCATTATAATGGGTTTGTTTGGTGATCTGGTAGCGGGGAGTAAATGATATACGATCTTCGGAGGCTTCTTCGCTTATTGTTAAGTCGTGGTGGGTACACAGGCTTGTGTGTTTGTGCCCATGGCCCGGACAGGGCCATCCCACGAGAGAGAGCTGGGAGGCCTTGTGTGTTGCTGCTAGGCCGCTGTGTGAGTGAGGGTGAGGCAAGTCTGGGCATACTGAAGTGGCAAGGCCTATAGGTGGCAGCACCAGCATGGCGCGAAATATGAACTAAGCTGGTAGACAGCATGGGCTGTCTGTGCAGACAGTACAGGCTGTCTACAATATATATATATAATATTATATATATATATATATATATATATATATATATATATATTATATATATATATATATGAGGAGCTAGTAGTTGGGGAGGTAGCAACGGCTACCAGCAGTGAGGTGCAGTCCAGCACCTGCTACAAGTGGCGAGTGGTTCACAGTAATGGAAGGCGCATCAGAGTAAGGAAAGTTAAGAGTGAAGATCTGAAGGTAGGAAATCGCTTTCTCTGTTCTTCAGGATGAATGTACTTCAGTGGCCAGTGAAGGTAAGGGTACTACTGCCCCTGCTAATGGAGGTAAGCGCATTCTTGTGGTTGGTGACTCTCAGGTAAGATATATTGACCGTGCTTTTTGTAATAGGAAAGAAGATGAGAGATAGAGTGTGCTTCCCTGGAGCTGGTGTTGGGGACATTGTCAACAGGCTGGATAATATCATGTCAGGTAATGGAACAAGCCCGTTTATCTGTCTCAGTGCTGGTGGAAATGATATTGGGAAGGGTAGGAGAGAAAGCTGCTAGATAAGTACAGGTCAGCTATAGATTTCATTAAGTCTAAGGGAGGGATCCAATCATATGTAGCATCTTGCCTAGAAGGGGGATAGGAAATAAATGGTTGTCTAGGGCAATTGGTGTAAATTGCTGGCTAGACAATACTGCAAGGAACTTGCAATCCCATTCATTGACAACTGGAACAACTTTTATGGCAAACATGATATGTATGCAAGGGATGGGTACATCTCTCTGGGCTGGGGTGGTAGCACTTGCAGACTCGATTGAGAAGGCCATTGGTGAAATGCCTATGATTTTAAACTGATGGAAGATAGAGGTATGGGTGTGTCTGGGAACAAGCAGGTTGCAACACTTGGGTTGGAAACAGTAAATGTATAAAATGCATTCAGCATGAAGTTATAAATAAAGACAATAGATCAGGTCAACAAACAAAGGGGACAGCAGAGGGCAGCAAGGGACTACTCCCTTAAGGTTTACTATACATAATAGCAGGAGTGTAAGAAATAAGATAGATGAGCTAAGATTAATTGCAAGTGCAGGAAACATAGATATTATTGCTATAACAGAGACCTGGCTCAATCTGAAAGATAGAGAGATGCCCTCTGAATGTCACATACAAGGCTATAAATTATTCCACACTGACAGGGTCAACAGGAAAGGTGGTGTGAAGCGATGTATGTCAGAGACAATTTAAATTGTTGTGTTAGACAAGATATTAAATTAGAAGCGTCAGCCACTGAATCTGTTTGGTTACAGCTTCTCGAGGGCCGAGAAAAACTAATTTTGGGTGTGATTTACAGGGCCCCAAATCTTGATAGGGAGTGCAGTAAACTTCTATGGGACGAAATTCGTAAGGCATCTACATACGAAAATGTTGTGCTAATGGGAGATTTCAACTATACAGATGACTGGAGCAATTTGACAGGAAATTTAGAGTCAGGTGACTTTCTTGATACGATCCAGGATTGTTTTTTAAAACAGTTTGTGACAGAGCCAACTAGGGAAATAACCTCCTTGACTTGGTTCTTGCCAGTAGGGAAACACTAATTAATAATCAGAGGTTAATGATGAGCTTGGGGAAAGTGATCACAAATCACTCAGTTTTAATATATCATGGAATTCCCCTAATAATGGCAATCAAGTCTCCGCCCTGACTTCGCTTGGCTGATTTCATAGACTGAAAAATTACTTAGGTGGGCTGAACTGGAATGACCTGACTAAGGGTCAGGTAGGTGGTGATGGTTGCCGATATGAGGTTTTCCAGGGCATAGTTCTAGCTGCTCAGTCAAATTATGTTCCAAAAGGGAAATCAGATCAAACAAAAAATGATCCTAAATGGATGAACAATAGATTAAAATATCTGATTGGTCAAAAGAGAGGCATATATGGGCAAATCAAAAGAGGAGAGGGGCAATTGAAAAAATCGATATATTCAGTTAAAGAGAAAAATAAAAAAGGGAATTAGAAAAGCAAAAGAGATTTATGAGGTTAAAGTTGAAAGAGAATCGAAGACTAACCCAAAAGGATTCTTTCAGGTATACAGAAGTAAGATCGGGGACAAGATAGGCCCACTCAAAAGTTCCTGGGGTCAGCTCACTGACAGTGATAAGGAAATGTGTAGAATTTTTAACACATACTTCTCTCAGTTTTTACACAGGAGGATACCAGCGATATTCCAGTAATGATAAATTATGTAGAACAGGGCGATAATAAACTGTGCACTATTAGGGGCACAAGTGACATGGTCCTTAGGCAAATAGATAAATTAAAACCTAACAAATCCCCCGGCCCTGATGAACTGTATGCAAGGGTTTCTAAAGGAATGTAAAGGAGCTTAGCACACCTTTGGCTAATCTTTTTAGCATATCACTACAAACTGGCATGGTGCCAGATAAGTGGAAAATGGCAAATGGGGATACCTATTTTCAAAACAGGTGACGGTCCTTAGCTTCGAACTATAGACCAATAAGCCTAACCTCCATAGTGGGAAAATTATGGAATCAATAAATGCCGAGGCAGTTCGTAGCCACCTTGAAAAGCATAAATTAATCAACGAATCTCGCATGGTTTTACAAAGGGGCGTTCCTGCATTACGAATTTTTTAAACTTTTTTTCACTAAGGATTTGAGGAGGTAGATCATGGTAATGAATATGATATTGTGGAAATATAGACTTCAGTAAGGCTTTTGACAGGGTCCCACATCAGAGACTATTGGGGAAAATTAAAGCAAAAGGGGAAAGGAGGAGAAATTTTTTCCTGGATAGGGGCATGGTTGACAAATAGGCAGCAGAGAGTTGCATAAATGGGGAGAAATCAGAGGGGGGAAGTGTCACGAGCGGTGTTCCACAGGGTCAGTGTTGGGCCCCCTGCTGTTCACAATCTACATAAACGACATAGATGAGGGCAAAAGAGCGACATGGGCAAGTTTGCCGATGACACCAAAATAGGCCGTCGAATTCATTCTGACGAGGACATTCGAGCACTCCAGGAAGATTGAATAGACTGATGCAGTGGTCGGAGAAGTGGCAGATGCAGTTTAATATAGACAAATGCAAAGTTCTAAATGTTGGACAGGACAATAACCCAGCCAAATATAAACTAAATAATGTAGATCTTAATATTAGGGATTGCGAAAAAGATTTAGGAGTTCGGGTTTAAAGCATAATCTGAAACCAGACAACATGCATAAGTGTTCGCAATAAAGCTAATAGAATCCTTTGGGTTCATATCAAGAAAACATAAATAATAGGAGTCCTCAGGTTTTTCTTCAACTCTATACATCCTTGTTAGGCCTCATTTAGATTATGCTTTCACAGTTTGGTCACCGTTACAAAATGGATATAAATTCTCTGGAAAATGTAAAAAAGGAGGGTGACAAAGTTGATCCCATGTATCAGAAACCTTCCCTATGAGGATAGACTAAGGGCCCTGAAACTGCACTCTCTAGAAAGACGTAGAAATTTGGGGATATGATTGAGGTGTATAAATGGAAGACAGGAATAAATAAAAGGGGATGTAAATAGTGTGCTGAAAATATCTAGCCTAGACAGGACTCGCAGCAAGGTTTTAATTGGAAAAATTCAGATTCAGGTAGGATATAGGGAAGTACGGGTTTTGGGGTAATAGAGTTGTGGATGAGTGGAACAAACTCCCAAGTACCGTTATAGAGGCCAGAACGTTGTGTAGCTTTAAAAATAGGTTGGTTTAAATACATGAGTAGATGTGGGTGGGTTTTGAGTTAGACCTGATAGCTTGTGCTACCAGGTCGGTTGCCGTGTCCTCCCTTAAAGTCAATGTGACCTGACCTGACTATTTTGGGTGAAATTGGCTTAAGTAGGAGATTTGGACCTGCCTCGCATGGGCCAGTAGGCCTTCTGCAGTGTTCCTTCTTCTTATTTCTTATGTTCTTATATATATATATTATATATATTATATATATATATATATTATATATATATATATATTTTATATATTATATTATATATATTATATACATATATATATATATATTATATGTAAATATATTATATATATAAATATAATATATAAATATATAAATATATATATATATATATATATTAAAATATATATATATATATTTTATTATATAAAAATTAAAAAATATATAAAATATAATAATATATATATATATAAATATATATATTTTATATATAATATATATATATAATATATATATATATTATATATAATATATATATGTCGTGCCGAATGCAGAACTTGCGATTTGGGCTTAAATAGCAACGCTCATCTTGCCATATAGGACAAGCGAAAATTTGGTATGTAAAAATTCCCCAAAAAATTTTCTAAAACCAAACAAAAAAAAATATATTCACTGTGTTTTTTTTAGTATTAAATTTATTGTAAACAAACTAAAATATATTTATTGGGTTAGACTAAAATAAATTGTTTGTTTTAAAAAGGTTTAGGTAAGTTCCTAAATTCTTTTAGAGAAAAATTAAAAATTATTTTTTAACGTTAATGAAAAAAAATATATTTTAAACTAAAAAAAAAATCTTGAACGAACTTAATTTAAATGGTTTTTGCAAATTGACCTTTTTTCATTTGGGCACACATATAAATATATTTATATTTAATATATATAATATATATATATAATATTATTTTTTATAATATATAAAATATATATATATTAAAATATATTATATTTTATATAAAAAATATATATATATATATATATAAAATTTATATTAAAATTTTATAATATAAAAAATTAATTATATATTTTAAATATATAATAATTATATATATTTTATATATTATATATTAATAATATATTTTTTAAATATATTTATTATTAAATTATATAATAAAATATATTAAATATATATATATATAATTTATATTTATATATATTTAAATTTTATATATATATAAATAAAATTTTTATAAAATAAATATATATATATATTATATTAAATATTAAATTATATATAAAATCAAATAAAATTATATTATATTATATTAATAAATATATATATATATATATATAATAAAAATATATATTATATATAAATTTTATATAATAAATAATAATATATATATAATAATATATATATATTTTAAAATATATATATATTTTAAATAATGTTAATTTATATATATATATTTAAAATATTCCATTATCACCGGGCCCGATTCCCCCCCGGCAGGGGGGCCCGAAAAAAAAAAATTTTACCTCTTTCACTCCTCACTGTTTTCCCAGAAGGGTGTTTTACCTGCAGTTTTTAAACTGCAACATAAAAACCCCTCCTTCAAGGGAGGCACTGTACTTCCCATCTCCCAAAGGCTCAAGTCCGGCCCCGCCGGTTTTCCCCCAAACCCTTTTAAATTTTACTTTGCTCCATCCAAAAGCAGCAAGATTTAAAAACCATTTTTTCTCCATTACCCATCAAACACCTCACGCATGCCTGCGAAGTCCAAACCCCCGCACACAAAACCCCTTTACCCCCTCCCTCCACCTTTCCTAGGCCGACCCCTACCCCGGGCCCTTCCCTTTCCCAAACAAAATGATACCCTTGAATCATTCTGTTTCGCTCCATTCCCCTTTCATGTCCGAAACCCCCTCAAAAAACCCTTCCTCACCCTCTGGCAACATTTTGGTAAACCCCCACCTCCTCCTAACTTCCAAACACGAATTCCTCATTATATTCACACCCCACATTTTTCCCCAGACATGACTTCCCTGCCTCCACCTTCCCTCGCGCAACATTATCACCCACGCTTCAGACCAATAAAGAGCGTTGGTAAAAACTTACCTATAATTCCCCTCTTTTCCCCAAGGCAAAGTTCTTTTTCCCACAGACCCTAACACCACTCCTCTTTTTCCCTCTAATTCTATGATTCACCTCATCTTTCAAACCCATCCCTGACACGCCACCCCAAAATCTAATACGTTCACCTCCTCCAACTCCACCCTCCAATCTGATTTCAATCTTCATCACCTAAATTTTTGTTATCCTCATAAATTACTCTTTCCGTATTCACCTTTTAAATTTTTTTCTTTTTCACCCCTACCAAATTCATCACCAATCTCTGCAATTCTCTTCAGAATCTCCCAAGGCACAGTGTCTCAGCAAAGAAACGTGACAACTCCCACTTTTGGGGTTTTGTTCTTTATCTTTTAAATCCACGCCCTTGCCCAAACCCTGCATTTTCTTCTTTCAACCCCATCTATAAATATATTTAAAAAACCACGGTGACTCACACATCCCTTTTCTAAGGCCTACTTTACTGGGAAACAATTTCCCCTTTTCCCACTACTCTAACTTTACCCACTACCTCGTAAAAATCTTTACTGCTTTCAGTAACATACCCCCTACACCATACACTTGCAAACTCTGCCACATTGCCCCCCTATCCACCCTGTCATACGCCTTTTCTAAATCCATAAATGCCACAAAGACCTCTTTAGCCTTATCTAAATACTGTTCACTTATATGTTTCACTGTAAACACCTGGTCCACACACCCCTACCTTTCCTAAGCCTCCTTGTTCATCTGCTATCCTATTCTCCGTCTTACTCTTAATTCTTTCAATTATAACTCTACCATACACTTTACCAGGTATACTCAACAGACTTATCCTCCTATAATTTTTGCACTCTCTTTTATCCCCTTTGCCTTCATACAAAGGAACTATGCATGCTCTCTGCCAATCCCTAGGTACCTTACCCTCTTCCATACATTTATTAAATAATTGCACCAACCACTCCAAAACTATATCCCCACCTGCTTTTAACATTTCTATCTTTATCCCATCAATCCCGGCTGCCTTATCCCCTTTCATTTTACCTACTGCCTCACGAACTTCCCCCACACTCACAACTGGCTCTTCCTCACTCCTACAAGATGTTATTCCTCCCTGCCCTATACACGAGATCACAGCTTCCCCATCTTCATCAACATATAACAATTCCTCAAAATATTCCCTCCATCTTCCCAATACCTCTAACTCTGAACATTAAAATGGTATAAAATACCGACAGGTTGTTAGGTAAGACACATATGCAACAGTTAGGTATCTTTATTTCGAAACGTTTCGCCTACACAGTAGGCTTCTTCAGTCGAGTACAGAAAAGTTGATAGAAGCAGAAGATACTTGAATACGATGTAATCAGTCCATCACCCTTAAAGTTTTGAGGTGGTCAGTCCCTCAGTCTGGAGAAGATCATTGTTCCATGGAATGAAACAACATATTGTTTCATTCCATGGAACAATGATCTTCTCCAGACTGAGGGACTGACCACCTCAAAACTTTAAGGGTGATGGACTGATTACATCGTATTCAAGTATCTTCTGCTTCTATCAACTTTTCTGTACTCGACTGAAGAAGCCTACTGTGTAGGCGAAACGTTTCGAAATAAAGATACCTAACTGTTGCATATGTGTCTTACCTAACAACCTCTAACTCTCCATTTAATAACTCTCCTCTCCTATTTTTAACTGACAAATCCATTTGTTCTCTAGGCTTTCTTAACTTGTTAATCTCACTCCAAAACTTTTTCATATTTTCAACAAAATTTGTTGATAACATCTCACCCACTCTCTCATTTGCTCTCTTTTTACATTGCTTCACCACTCTCTTAACCTCTCTCTTTTTCTCCATATACTCTTCCCTCCTTGCATCACTTCTACTTTGTAAAAAACTTCTCATATGCTAACTTTTTCTCCCCTTACTACTCTCTTTACATCATCATTCCACCAATCGCTCCTCTTCCCTCCTGCACCACTTTCCTGTAACCACAAACTTCTGCTAAACACTCTAACACTACATTTTTAAACCTACCCCATACCTCTTCGACCCCATTGCCTATGCTCTCATTAGCCCATCTATCCTCCAATAGCTGTTTATATCTTACCCTAACTGCCTCCTCTTTTAGTTTATAAACCTTCACCTCTCTCTTCCCTGATGCTTCTATTCTCCTTGTATCCCATCTACCTTTTACTCTCAGTGTAGCTACAACTAGAAAGTGATCTGATGTATCTGTGGCCACTCTATAAACATGTACATCCTGAAGTCTACTCAACAGTCTTTTTTCTACCAATACATAATCCAACAAACTACTGTCATTTCGCCCCACATCATATCTTGTATACTTATTTATCCTCTTTTTCTTAAAATATGTATTACCTATAACTAAAACCCTTTCTATACAAAGTTCAATCAAAGGGCTCCCATTACCATTTACACCTGGCACCCCAAACTTACCTACCACACCCTCTCTAAAAGTTTCTCCCACTTTAGCATTCAGGTCCCCTACCACAATTACTCTCTCACTTGGTTCAAAGGCTCCTATACATTCACTTAACATCTCCCAAAATCTCTCTCTCTCCTCTGCATTCCTCTCTTGTCCAGGTGCATACACGCTTATTATGACCCACTTCTCGCATCTAACCTTTACTTTAATCCACATAATTCTTGAATTTACACATTCATATTCTCTTTTCTCCTTCCATAACTGATCATTTAACATTACTGCTACCCCTTCCTTTGCTCTAACTCTCTCAGATACTCCAGATTTAATCCCATTTATTTCCCCCTACTGAAACTCTCCTACCCCTTCAGCTTTGTTTCGCTTAGGGCCAGGACATCCAACTTCTTTTCATTCATAACATCAGCAATCATCTGTTTCTTGTCATCCGCACTACATCCACGCACATTTAAGCATCCCAGTTTTATAAGTTTTTCTTCTTCTCTTTTTTAGTAATGTCTACAGGAGAAGGGGTTACTAGCCCATTGCTCCGGCATTTTAGTCGCCTCATACGACACGCATGGCTTACGGAGGAAACATTCTTTTCCACTTCCCCATGGACAATAGAAGAATAAAGAAGAACAAGAGCTATTTAGAAAAAGGAGAAAAACCTAGATGTATGTATATATTTATGCATGTGCGTGTCTGTGAAGTGTGACCAAAGTGTAAGTAGGAGTAGCAAGATATCCCTGTTATCTAGCGTGTTTATGAGACAGAAAAAGAAACCAGCAATCCTACCATCATGCAAAACAGTTACAGGTTTTTGTTTCACAGTCATCTGGCAGGACGGTAGTACTTCCCTGGGTGGTTGCTGTCTACCAACCTACTACCTTAAATATATATATATATATATATATATATATATATATATATATATATATATATATATATATATATATATATATATATATATATATATATATATATTTATATATATGTATATAGGGAGGTACCACCTCTAGAACTGTCATGGGGACCCTCATCCTCAGAGAAAAGAATAAACTTGCTTCAGGGAAAACTCAAGATTCTCCCTGAAGCTGTTTGAGAATTTTCTCCTACCACCCCCTATATTATGTATATATATTTTATTTAAAGACAAAATACATTGACGAAACATTCACAAAAATATGATACAAAGTAAAACAACATAGGTAACTCAGAGCTACATCTCGAATACTTCGTCCAGCTCCCCTGCGGTGGGCCGCGTGCCCAGAATGCTGCAGGCATTTCCTCTCTGGATCGCAACACTGAGTCTCTGATTAAAATTAAGTCCTTTCTGAATTTTTCTCTTATATGTTTAAAGATATATTTTTTTCATTAATGTTAATGTAAAAATTTTTAGTTTTGCAACTAAAGAATCTTAGAAAACTTACCTAACCTTATTATAACAAGAACAATTTATTTTAGCCTAACCCAACTTAATATATTTTAGATTTGTTTACAATAATTTAATACTAAACAAATAGAGTGAAATATATTTTTTTCGTTAGGTTCAGAATGATTTTGGCGAAATTATTGCATACACAAACTTTCGCTTGTCTTATATGGCAAGATGAGCGTTGCTATTTAAGCCAAGATCGCAAGTTCTGCACGACATATATATATAATATATATATATATATATATATATATATATATATATATATATATATATATATATATATATATATATATATATATATTATAATATATTATTATATAATATATATATATATATATATATATATATATATATATATATATATATATATATATATATTATATATATAATGTACGTACCAAGAGAGGTAGGAGTTATGTTCCTCATGTTATGTCCAATGTCCTAACATTTTATAAGTATATTTTCAGCTAAACTTTTCTAGTAAATATTTTAAATTTGAGTTATTTGTTTTGCAACCCCGAAATATTACAATTTCTAGTTACGAAACCGTAAACAGGCCGTCTGTTGAACAAGAATAAATTACCTGAACTCGTTTTAAAAAAAACGAGTTTTGTAACAAGAATTTACAGGGAAAATGAGATAAGTATTGAGGCTTGTGCAAGTTGTGCAGCCTGTGACACCTTAATATTCTCATGATATTCTCTCCTTGAAGAAGACAATATGGTAGTGGTATGTGTGGAACTTCGTTCAACATTAATCTTCTCAGCGTCAAATACCATACAAGTAGCATCTGATGCCAGAGATTCATTTTAATTAGGAAGATCATGTTATGTTACTAATGTGAAAACATTCATTCGCTTTCCTCTCGTGGCCACTAAATCTTTTGTTAGTTCCATTATAGTGGCTCCCATTCTTTTCCTCATCTTCATACCTGACATAAACTGAGATGTAAGCCACACCACCGTGTCCATCTTTGCTGATGATACCCGAATCTGCACGACAGTCATCCATCGAAGACACAGCAAATTCCCTTGCAGACATCAACCCAATTTCTAAATGGGCCTCAGAAAACAATATGCACTTCAGTGAAGAAAATTTTCAATTATCCGCTATGAAAAACTCGAGGAAATAAAAATTGGATCAGAGTATGAAACAAATTGCAACCACACAATAGAGCAAAAAACTAATGTGAAGAACCTGGGAGTGATTATGTCAGAGAATCTCACTTTCAAGTGTCACAACACTGTATCTACCATATCTGCTAGGATGTCAAGCCCATGATGATTCTCTTGAAATCACTTGATCTCTCTAGGCTGGAATATTGCAATATACAGTGAAATTTGATGGCATGTATGAGTATGATAAAGCGCCTAAATTACTGGGAACGGTTGAAATCCCTTGATTTTTATTCCCTGGAACGCAGGAGAGAAAGATACATGATAATATGCCGTTGAAAAATCCTAGAGGGACTAGTCTCAAATTTGAACACCAAAATCCCTCCCTACGAAGACAAAAGACTAAGCAGGCGGTGCAACATCCCCCCAATGAAAAGCAGCGACACTATGGTGCACTAAGAGATAAAATAACAAGTGTCAGGAGCCCAAGACTGTTCATCAGCCTCCCAGCATACAAAGGGGGAGATTACCAACAGACCCCTGGCTGTCTTCAAGAAGGCGCTAGACAGGTACCTAAAGTCAGTACTTGACCCCCCGGGCTATGGTTCTTACGTCAGTAACAGCCTGGTTGGTCAAGCCCTGATCCACCACGAGGCCTCGTCATGGGCCGGGCCGCGGGAACGTTGACCCTCGACACCTCCCTCCAGGTAACCTCCTCCAGGTAATCCCTCCAGGTATGCCAGTTTTCTCTTTTGTGCACCACTGAGTTGAACACTCTTCATCCTCGGGATTGAAAAGTGCAGAATCAAAAAAAAAAAAAAAAAAAAAAAAACGCACGAAGAATGTAGATCATATGTACAGTAGGACCCCTGTATCCGTGGGGGATACTTTCCGTGGATACCGAAACCGTGGATAGTACCAAACCTTATATATAAGTCCAATATATGGAAATAAATGGTATAAAATACCGACACAATGGAAATATAATACTGCTAATGTGTTTATATTTCTAAGTCCTATAAATACCTATTGTAAAGTTTAATTGATAAATTATGCAAAATAAGTGGAAAATTATCACTTTTCATTGATGGAATGTACTTCATAACTTATCTTACTTATCTTACACTGTGAAGAACTCTCAGCATTTCTACTTTTGGTCTTTGCGCAGATATTATGCAAAATTAAGAGGTATTTTTGGGTCTCAGTAAACAGTAGATAACTGAAACCGCAAATGTCGAATCAGTGGATACAGGGGTTCTTCTGTATTTATAAAGATTGTAAAAACACTGAAATTCATGCAGAAAAACGTGGGTAAAACCGTCAAACATACTGAACTCTGGGTATATGTTGAGACACAAGATTGTCAGAAAGTTATCTTAGACCTAGCTAGGTCCATCAGATGATCAACATCAACGTGAAATAAATCTCAGTTTGAGAGATATTTACATTGCTGTTGCATAATGGATTTAATCATGATTTAAAATTCAGTTTCTTGCAAGGGATGTTTCCAGTGCTAATAATTAAGTATGTAAAGTAAAAGGAAACAAGTGCAACTAATGTGACATTTTATTGTGGCAACGTTTCGCTCTCCAGGAGCTTTATCAAGCCATTACAAACTGTACATGGACACAGAGGGTATATATAGGCTCAGAGTGAGGTGCAATACTAGTGGTAGTAGTAGTAGTAGTAGTAGTAGTAGTAGTAGTAGTGATATAAGTAATAGTAGTAGTAGTAGTAATGCAATATGGTAGAACAATTAACTCGCACATGAGTAAAAGGATATAAAAGCTATTACTTAGGTAACATCAAAATAGGTTAGACAAATATTTCTATTGGAGGCTGGATAGAGAAGGTCTGTTTCAGTGTTCATTCTCTGTAATGTGCTTTGTGTAGTATTAACAGGAGAGACTATGTGATGGCAGGGTTTACTGTTTTCAGGAGGATTCTTGCTAAGACTTCAGAGATGGTGAAGCTGCCTTTGTTTTGTTTAACTGTATTCAAAACAGCGATTAGTGTTGATTCAAGACACTTGCGTCTGCGGAAATTGGTTTCTTTGATCACTAATTGGGCGTCCCTGAATTTCGTGAGATGATTGGTGGAATTTTGGTGTTGTACACAGGCGTTGTTCAAGTTATCGTTCCTACATGCGTAAATGTGCTCATTGAGGCGGGTGTCGAGGTTTCTTGCTGTTTCGCCTACGTAAATCTTGTCACAGCCTCCACAGGGAATAGTGTAAATCCCTGCATTGACTGGTTCATGGTGCTTTCATTTTGTCCTGGTTAGATCCTTTATTGAAGTGCTGGAAGCGATGGCGACTCTGGTGCTACCTTGTGAAAGTACTTTAGAAACGTTCAGTGCAACCTGGCTGTTTCGTTCACTAGGCTTCCTCAACTCTTAAATCTCACTCCAAAACTTTTTCTTATTTTCAACAAATTTGTTGATATCATCTCACCCATCTCATTTGCTCTCTTTTAACATTGCTTCACCACTCTCTTAACCTCTCTTTTCCTCTCCATATACTCCTCCCTCCGTGTATTACTTCTACTTTATAGAAACCTCTTATATGCTAACTTTCTCTCTCTTACTAATCACTTTACATTATCATTCCACCAATCACTCTTCTTCCCTCCCGCACCCACTTTCCTGTGACTTCAAACTTCTGCTGAACACTCTAACACTACATTTTTAAACCTACCCCATACATCTTCGACCCCATTGCCTGTACTCTCACTAGCCCATCTATCCTCCCATAGTTGTTTAAATCTTACCCTAACTGCCTCCTCCTTTAGCTTATAAACCTTCACTCCTCTCTTACCTGCTGCTTCCATTTTCCATGTATCCCAACAATCTTTTACTCTCACTGCAGCTACAACTAAAAAGTTATCTGATATATCTGTGGCCCCTCTGTAAACATGTACATCCTGAAGTCTTCCCAACAACCTTTCATCTACCAATACGTAGTCAAACAAACTACTGTCATTACCCCCTACATCACTTACTTATCCTCTTTTTCTTATCTTGTATACTTATTTATCCTCTTTTTTTTCAAAGGGCTCCCATTATCATTTACACCAGGCTCCCCAAACTTACCTACCACACCGTCTTGAAATGTTTCTCCTACTTTAGCATTTAGGTCCCCTACCACTGTTACTCTCTCACTTGGTTCAAAGATTCCTATATCACTTAACACCCCCCAAAATCTCTCTCTCTTTTCTCCTCTACACTCCTCTCTTCTCCAGGTGCATGACACTTTTTGACCCACTTTTCGCATC